>JANHGB010025941.1:27885-46573 GCA_026283785.1 Coracopsis vasa
ATAGCTTTAGCATCTCCAGATACTGAAGGAGTGGATCAAAATTGGGACACCAATAACACATCCTTGTCAGCATACCTCTCTTTTCCTGTCTGTTAAGATTCATTAAAATTTGGACCCAGTATAAGCACTGGAAGAAATGCACTTTACATAAGCTCGGTTGAGAACTTGTTAGGGTTTGGTTGTGTAATCTGCCAAAGATTCAATCCACTTTGACAATGACACTTCAACCCCTCTCGTCTTCTTTACGTTAAATGGATCGGGCAGTTCCTACAGAGATTGAGCAGGCTCCGTGCAAGAGTTCAGAGGCCAAACAAAACTTTCCCTGATATTTTCCTACTGTTGCCAAAAGTTGTTTTAAAAAAACCCCAAATGCTAAGATCAGGAATGCGGGCCAGAAGCAGAGTATAAAAATAATTGATAATCAGGAGAGCACACTCTGCTGCAGAACTTTGAGCTCAACATAAAGTTACTCAGTCTTTGACAAGGAAACAAACAACTGAAACCAATGACAAGCTGTAGTAATAGTCCATATAAAAGGTAACAGCTTTCTATTACTGCAACTTCTTGCCTTGGCTGAGACTCAGAGGAAAGTGATGTGGGTAGCAGCACCACCAGTGGAAGGTTTTTAAATACATTTAACAAGCTGCTAGATGTATTCTGCTAAAATAATGGTAATTCACAAAATCTGCTTTTCAAAGGCTAGAAAATAAAAGGTTGCCTTTGTGTTCCTCATCCCAGTCTGTGTCATAGATCATGATGCAATCTTTTCATTACATAAACATCCACTATTCTTCTACAGGCCTTCATGGGAATATAAGGAACCAGCAAACTTTCTAAGAGTTTGGTATGTATGTTCACCCAACCTCCACATCCTGGCAGCTTTAACTATTCCCTCCTACTGGATATTGATCAGTCAGGGGCCAAAAGCTTTAATACAACAACCATTACTAGATGTATTCAGCAGTTTAGTTTGAAAGAGGTAATTAAAAGAGAAAGAGATACAAAGGACCTAGATACAAAAACAGGCTTGCTCCACTTTTTTTGTTGTGTGCTTATAAAATTATCTAGTATTTCATCAGAAAGGGACAAATGTTTATGATTTCATCTATACTATGCAACTGTTCAGTTTTCTTTGTGCCAAGCTAAAATACGAGGAAAGATCTAAAGAGCTTAAATTGAATGAGATACTGTATTCAGCCGTGTGACTTCTTTGTTAAGTAGGCAACCTGTGTGATGATAAAAAGGTCAGTGCTGCACCATTATATGTACTGTATCCTTTAATCTTTTCTCTTTTTTTGTATTCTTGTGTTTAAATCCAGCATAAGAGAGCTATATTAAACAGTTGTATTGATTTTTTTTTCCTTTTGATTCCATTAGTTTAGCTTCAGGGTCAGGTATGTGTTTTGTGAAATTCCCAGAATAACATAATCCTGAGACATCACTGCACATCTGTAATACTGTTTGGAAGACCAAAAATAATATACATATAAAGCATAAGTTGTTTGAAAAATAACCTGTATTTGCTGCATTTCAAATAGGTGTCTGGATTACTTTGTCAAATTAAAGTACTGCTGTACCTACTTATCTCCCTTTGCAGGTGCAAGCAGTAGTGTTCACTAATATTTTGCAAGGTAAAAATGAAGAGTACAATAGGTAGTATTTCTTGCAAAAGGAAAAAATATTTACAGCATAATGGCATAGCACAAATCCTTTGAAAAGTAATATCAACCTCTGTCTCTCATAGTATGCTGCTGCTTAATAGTAGATAGTTCCATATATAGGGAAGTGAATTTTATGTAAATGCACTAATATAATGAGATTTCTTAATCCTGACTGGTGGAAGAAGCTTTTCAAGCATATTTGCTAAAGTCATAGTCAGTGTCATTAGTCATAGTCAATGACATTAGAAAGAACATTTCTGTAAGAAAAGAAAATGAAAGATACAGTTTCACTGCTGTAAAAACCAGTTGCGCTATTTCTAGCTAATTCTGAAAACAAAATGTGGGACTTTACAGGACTTAATACATGTAATAAATGACAAAATAATTCAGTTTAGTCAATATATCCCAAGTATAAAATTGCTCTAAGCAGAATCCTTTCCTAGTTTATTCTATGTATGTGCTGAAATAAAAAAGCCTTGAAAGGAAAAAGCACTAAAAAGTGTTAAGAGCTTTTTTTTTTTTTTTAGGTTATTGGTGTTTTGGTGAGAAAACCTTTGTAGAATTGAAAAATCAAAAAGTGCTTCTATGGTCATTCAGTTTTAAAGCCAGGTTTATCTAAGAATTTTGATTTTTGCTTTTGTGTGGTCTTTCACATCTTGCTTGAAGCATTTCCCATAGTATCCTCAACTGTAATGTGTCTCCTCTGAGTATATTCTTTGGTTCCTAATATTATAGTTGTACCTACTTTTCAGGCTTTCTATAGGTTGCAAAACCAATATCAGTCTATCCATTTATTCAGCCATGTATTCTCTCAAATTGTAGTTTTCTATCAAATTTGGTTGGCGCTGACTGGTGATTTCCACTGATATCAGTAGGAAGTTGATAGACTGTGAGACAAAGCTTCATCATCCCTGTAAACACTCAAACTTCTCAATAACTGGGTGTTGTGATGGGAGCACACATCTGTGCCTTCTGGGAGTGCAACAGCAGCAGGGGCTGTGGATGGATGAGTGCATGGGGTGGGAAGAACAGACTCTGTAAGTTCTTTCCTGCTTTGGCTTCTTCTTGTTGATGCATATGGGGTCAAAAGCAAGCAAAAGCTGTGCTAGGAAATATGGAAGTTGTGAGTGTTAGAGTGGGAGAATAGTACAGACATCACGTATATAATCTCACAGGAATAAAATCTAAGTGATATGACATGTTTCTAAGGGTAAATGTGATTTAGCTGTTAACAAGGGAGAAGTTTCAGAAGCATCAGAACAGACAGACACTGGGCCCACATTTTCAAAAGAGTCAAGTTTGTTTTCTGGATTTGCATTCATTTGGACACTTAAATGATATTCCAGAGTGAGATAACTCTTGGATAAGGTGCTAGGATTTTGAAGTACATACTGTAAAAAAATGGGGCATACTGGTTTTAAGCAGAACGTGGTATGTGCAGCAAGGATTATATGTACATGATTTTGAAAATTCAGCTGTGTAGTGAAATAGCCTGCAGATTCATGACATAAATAGGGAAACTACATAAGATTTCTTTGCCTTCTATTTTAAAAATGTTAACACATTTAGTTTAAAATCACTCAGATGTGTCATTCTAACCAGTTGCAGCCAATCTGATTAAGTACAGCAGATGTTTTCCTGGCAAAATCATATCAAGCAAGTTTGCCTGTAGGTAGCTCTACAAACGACTTGAAACTCTCAATTTCTGTAAAACGTAGGCAGGTCTCCCTGAAACATCAGTGAAGGGCTGCTGTCTCAGCAAACAAGTCACATTCACAAGAAACCAAGGGGTCTGTCTCTGCTTCTGGTGATTTTTACATTGGTTTTCATATATATCCTCTTTTTTTTTTATCTTGACATTTTTGCATGATGGCTCATTGCCTTTAAGCGTGTTCACCTAGAAGATGAACAATCCAGACATGAGGAATGGCAGGACATGCTGAGATATAAATGAATAGAGCATGGTTTTACATGAAAGGGCTTTTGCCAGGTTTTCTACTGAAGTGTGCAAATTTAAAGCTGTGGATCAGCGCCTTGCTATCTGCACACTTAGTGTTGGGTCACAACATAGTGACAGTGACAAACTCCTGAGCGGCCAAGCCCACTTAAAAAACTGTATGGAGGCACTCAGCAATAAAGGACGATGCCTTCAGCAGTCAAGAGCTACCAAGGACTTTTGAAGACTGATGACCAACTTGGAATATCACTTTGCATACATACTATACATCCTAATTCTGTGCCATGCAGAATGGCCAAAACTCTGTCTGGTACAGGGAGTGATGTAACACTAATTTGGCACTCCACCGTAACTTGTGTAGAGTTACTCCCAGCAAGATTAATTTGTGTGAGCTCTTCAACTGGAATTAACTTGCTCACAACTAGCTTTAGCTCTCCAAGATATTGTGAACATATATCTGGTATTGGCAAGCTCATAGCAGCTGACATTACATCAGCAGTTTCCTCAGCAATATCAAAAAATTCAAGCTGCATGATGCGATTACCAGAAGCAGTAGGAGAATATTTTATTTCTTCAGTCTCGTGCTCTTTTATGGTCTTTTAGCCAGTGGATCGCTGTTCTGCCATTCACCTCATGAAGAACAACTCTGTTAAATGAATGGGTTACTTTTAAGTTTTCTTCCAGGAAAAAATTCCATAGCTGCAGAATTTCTAACCATCTGACTTAGAGCCTGTTTTTCCAGTGCCCAGACTAAACGCAAAAAAAGCTGATGGTTGTAGAGATGTTTGAGATGAGTCATTACTTCTTTGCTTATTCTTTAATAGTTTTGCCCAAATTTCACTGTTCTTCTCTGCTGCTCAGATTCTTGCCTAGTTTTCCCGATGTTCTTAATTTTAAATCTCTTCCAGCATGAAAGCTCTCCAGATTTTTACCTGTTACCACCTGTTGATTTTTTTACCCAAATATTCTTCTGTTTTCTAAACTGAATGTCATTGCAATATTCTTCCCATGTTTCTAATCTTCCCGTGACCCTTGTATTATTTCTCCATTTTCAGCACTGTGCTCAGCTCCTCCTAGTTTAATAGATCTGCAGATTTCATTAATGTACCATTTACTCCCTCTTCTAGCTCATTATTGAAGCTATTAAATGAGATCAGAAGTAATACTAATCTTGGTGTACTGCACTAAATGCCTCCCTTCAAAGTTGTTGTTTATCATTACCCTTCATTGTTTATTATCACCCTTCATTTCAGTCAACATGATAGTTCATTTCCAATTTGATTTAAATTTGGGAGCAGAATTTTGACACATTTGAAATAGGAGAAAGAAGGCTAATCAACAGTGCAGCAGAGGCTTCTAACTGATGCTCAGTTTAGAGGATCAAAGTTAGGAGTCCTCTACTGCAGCCACAACGTAAGGTGGAAACTGTCTTCATAACTTAATCGAGAGCATCTTAAGCTCAGTGCTAAAATATCCCGCAGAAAACAGTATACTGCTAAAATTCAGACATGTGGCAGTATAGCTTCTGCTCTTTATTCATTAATTTTGTATTACTATTAAAAAATCAAGTTTGTCTGGCAGACTTCAACATGTTTTAGTAAATTTGTTTTCTCAATAGCTGTTCCATTAGATTGCCAGGGAGCTAAATTTATGAATAGCTATTACAAAGACAACTCACAGAATATATGAACTTCTATCTTTGGCTGTTTCAGAGGCATACAGTCATGCTTCCAAAGCAGCTACATCCTTCTGTTCCTGCACAGTGTAAAATGTCAGGAAAGAGATTTTAATTTTCGCAACTCCTTCAAAGTTTAATTTTTACGTTCCCTACTAAATACTATTAAACATATTTATGATATGTAATTAGGAAACATCAGTCAGGAAAAACTAATTTTGACAAGATATAATTAATCCACATGACTTGACTTAAGGGGTCAACACCAAAGCCTGTTCATTTTCCACCTTAATGTAATATCTAGCATTTTACAAAGTTAAGTTGCCAACCCTAAGCATCACTGCCAATTACTCTTGGTCTTCATTGGTTTGTTGATTAATATCTTTGTCCAGATACATTTGGATATCCAAACCCTGCTTGATTTACTCCTAGGAATGCTCGGCTTGAGTTGATTTACTTACATATAGTCTGTGACAGAGCAAATGTAAAATCCCAAAACCTAATCTGGAAAAAATTTGCCTCAAGGCAGAACTGAGATCTTTCATAGTACATGCGACAGTGAAATACTGACATTTAGGTTGGGTTCATCTTATTTGTTAGATGTAGTGAAAATTACCAGAGTAAGAAGGTGGGTGCATCCCAGGTGCCATCATGTGCAGTGGATCTAGTGGAAATATAATTGCCAAATCCAACTCTTGCAACAAGGAGTGGGTTCATGAGTCCAGAAATACAACCAGAAGTGGGGTCACAAATCCAGAAATCATGTTGCCAGAAGAGTTTGAGATTAGTTGCTATAAACACAGCTTCTCTGAATTTTGAAGCTCTGCCTCTTTCAGTATCTACCTACTTATATGGCATAGCCGGGTATCTCATTACTGCAAATCTGCCTTAACCTCTGAGGCAAATTTTGTTCACTCTTCCCCAGACTGCTTATGGAATATTTTCCTCCCCCTCGGTGTCTCCTAAACTCCATCTCTGGCTCTGTTGATTCCTGCTAGGGAATCACCAGTGATACTTGTTAGCCTTGTTTTTATGGTTAAGCATTTTATAAAACTTTTTATTGGGTTTTTATTGCTACTATCTCCTGTCTGCCCCTCACTCCTTATTATTGAGTTAAATACTTATTATATCTCTTGTGAAATTTAATTGTATGATTTTCTGGGAAAAGATTTAATGTCACTTACATTTTTGAAGGTACCTACCAATAACATTCAATGATGTAAAAAATATGCATTATTACTTTGGTTCATTAATACCTATTAATCATGATTTCAGGTGTCCCTGGTGAGTTTTACTGTTAACTGACCAAAGCTTACCTTCTTGCAAATGAAAGCCTGAGGAGATCAGAGACCATTAAGTAGTTTGTGGCATCAATTTTTGGTCATCTGTATAAAACACGTAAGGGATGTTATCTTTGCCTAGAACATATGTCAGCATGTGTTTTGGGAACAAGTTGGTATGTTGTTTCTCATTTCCCCCTTTGGTCCTTTGTATTCAAGGGGCTTTTACCTTTCCTTTGAAAGACACTTGAGGAAATGCATGCCTGCTGTGAAAGCCTGATTTATTTTGCATTGCATCTGCACTGTCTGGTTCTGCAATGTGCACTGTGGAATTAAATCAGTTACTCTGCATCTCTACAAAGGATTATGTGGGGGTGTTTTTTCCCCTGAGAAGCTGACTCTTTCATTGTGTGCAGTTCTGGCAAAAGTATGTGCATTAGCTGTGCTAGTGGCTTTTCTGGGTATGTTATTTTTGTTATCAAAGAAAATATATGTATAATGGTTTGCAGGAGTAGGTCCTCACCCAGGAAGACTGTGAAATCAAAAAGGTGCTAGAGGTGCAAAGAAGAAGAAATAATTAGTAGTGGTCATACATTATTGCCCAGCAGTCCAATAGGTGCAGGTACTGACCTTTGCAAAAGCAGTGTGATTATAGTATTATAATAAATGGGAAAAAACCCTCCTTTAATTCCACAAAAAAATTGCGGTAGTGCCACCTAGTGTGCCAGGTATTGTAGGTTTTTGGGAAGGGACAGTAAACTACTCGCAGCCGACCCCACTTGCTACAGCAGTACCTTGACTCGTCCTCCTGCTCTGCTCCCTTCCCAGCCTGCTGACAGGAGAGTGGTAACAGCGTTGACAGAATGTAGAGGAAGAGACCTGAGGGCTGTTCTGCAGATGCTGATTCTGGCACACATGCTGTAAGGTTGTCATTGCTGCCTTAGAAAAAATGAACATCCATGGCATTTTAAAGAAGAAAGATAGCTGTTCTGTCTGTATGTTCATACAAATCTTCCTCTTCTACTCATTGGTTTCAACTGCTAAACATGTAATGTCCAAAACATCCTTTCTCACGTACTGCAGGCAAGTTACTTCGGTGCTGGGAGATTAAAAAATAGCTATCTGATGCCAGAAAAGAAGAGATGGTGCTGGTTTTTGAAGCTTACTAAAAGGGATGGAAATGACTTTTTGCCTTGTGACTAAGGATTTATGTTGAGTAGAGCATCCAAAAAGTCCTGTGACTGGGAGGTGGGAGGTGAGAGGGAAGTGAAGGGGAGCAGGGATCTGTTCTGTCTACTAACGCTTTGTACTAGGTGGCGCCCTTTTACTGTGACCACCCTAGGCTTTTCCACTGCTGCCTTTTCCACTTTCACTGTTAAGTGACTGAACCACTCCGCTTTAATCCTGAGATATGCAAAGTGCATGGCTTGCCCTTCAGTGTGTGAAGCTGCACAGGGTTTATTTTTGTCTTCAGTATAGAATCTGCTTGTAACAAGTGGAAGAGTGATCAAGCCAGAAACTGTTGTCTGCAAATGAAGCCCACATCTCCATGGCATTGCATAATGCTGTGTATTCTCCTGTCGTCTGGAGCCGGTGCCAGAGGATATTGCTTTTCCAGTTGGATTTGCTTGGGGTGCGGCTACAATAGCATATCAAATTGAAGGTGTAAATTTTCAGCTGCCAAAGTGTTAAGGAAGTTTTAAGTGAACGAAAAGTCTGGGCTCAGAAAGGAGAGTGTTTGCTGTGTTATGTAGATGCTACATCTGATGTAAATCCATGTGGCACTTCTGTTTAAACACTTCTGGCCTGAGTAGTAAGAAGAGGGTAAAAGATATTTCAAATCTCAGAAATATGGTGAGGTAATAGAAATGGAGGAGAAACCTTTCACTAGCTATTGAGAATGGGGGCAAAAAAAAAAAAAAAAGTAGATAGAAGTTATTTTCCAATTAGCTCTTGAGAATTTCCTTTCTCTAGAGCTAATTTAAGTAGATTACTATTGGCTATTCCAAAACTGGATGGGAGAATCATCTTATCAGACATTGACAATCATAAGGGTTCCTCAGCTAGGAATTCAACTCTAAAGAATATGAAAAACAGTGAACTGAGAGGTTAACAGTTGGACTTGTGGAGGCCTTCCCCCAGAGACATGTATCACGTTCCCAACTGGATGGAAGTGCTCATAAAGTGATTTGTCCAGCATGATACAAAAATATGTGGCAGATTAGGGAATGTAAACCCATCAGGTATAGGGCCACCTACAGCCATAACCACCCCCAAAGTCTATCCCTTCATAAATGTGTGTTTGGAGACCTTTAAAATACATATAGATCTGATTTTCTCATATTATATCCTGCAGCTTGCAGGCACTTAACTCCCATTGATTTCAGTACCTAAATGGGAGTTGTAGATCTAAAATTGTCTTTGAGGATGTAGCCTTTAGTTCTTGGTTATTGCTGAAAGTGAGAGTACTTGCCCATGCTTGGTACCTTTTAACGAGCTCAGTTAGCTTTACCTAATAGACTGAACAGCTCACTGTTCCTAGGGAATCAATATTCTGGGCCAGATTCTAACTCAAGTTCTGCAACGTGCATAGCTCTACTAACTAATTTTTAAAATGAGAATTGTGTGTGCATATAGAATGACATTATAATTTCCTGCCTTTTGAGTGGCTAGATGTGCAACCTTAATGTTCTCTTAATGTATTTTTAATGAGCTTTCCTGAGGCTTCTGAGTGGGAGAAACATAAAAAAAAATCTATAATGTGGTCTAGACACTACTCAGATGACCCTTTTCCCGCAGAAGTAAGAAACACAACAGGGAATTCCTCCTCCTGAAAGCTTTGGAGCTGTGCAGCTTCCAACCTAAAGGCAGCATGATTGAAGCAATAGTTCTTGTAGATTCCAAACTCAGTTGCTGCACATATCACAAGATACACAGTGGAAGAGGCAAGGGCTGACAGAGTACTTTATTTTTTACTGTCAGCTATGTATTTATGCACAGCACAACCTTCTCCACTCTGTATATTTCAAAGTGCTAAAAAATCATACCAATTGTACTCTGCATGCTCAAAGTGCAGATTTCAAAGGTTCATGACTCAGTCAAATCAAAATCAATTTGCACCAGAACACTCAAAAGCACTTCTTCTTACTGAGGGCCATTTCTATGCTAAATTTCAACTCTGCTTGATTTATTTTTTTTTTTAATTTTTTTATTTTTTTTAGAGAAGAAAAAGTTGCAAAAAATCTTGTAATGGTAAAAGTGGTTTTCTTCACTTCTTTCATATGCCAAATAGTTGAACTGTATTAATTCAAACAAAATGTCACCTTTTGGGCAGAGACCAGGCCAGGAAAATTTCATTCCAAAAGGTGAAAGCACATCTGAATTAGAAGAAAAGTTAACTTGGAAAAGTACATGAAAACTCAAATACTCTGATCAGTAATATTCCTGTTTCATGAGCTTCACTTAAATGGAAAAACATTCTATCTTATCGCATTGTAATAATGGAATACCTTACATAATGCAGAGAACAGGGAACGTGCATCATGTTTCGTGATAATTCATATTAATTACTTGGTGACATGTTATGTGATGAGTTGGTCGTTAAGTCTTACCTATGTGCTTGAAATGTAAAATCAGTCCCTCACCACTGTTCTTTCCTGTCCCCAAAGCTCACTAAAACTCAGGGAATGTCTGCACTATTCAGTGCTGTGTAGTGTGGAGGTTTCTGAGCAAGCTTAGAGGTGCAAGCTTGGTTCATTGAAGCGGAGTAGAGCTCTGTGCAGACTAATTGTGGCTCAGCAGGATATGTTAGTGTAAGCGAAGCTTTCTGTTGCCTTGGCTAGATTGCTTCCTACACTTTATTTAGCTAGCTCAGATACTCTAGGCTATACAGAGAGGCTCTTCGAAGAGCATGAGGAGTGCTTCAAAATGGGTTTGCTGCTACAGCCGCAGTCAGGGCTTTTTAGTGGCTAATGGCCACTGGAGAAGCACTGTCATACTCTGCTGAAAATCAAATGCTTCTCCTCATCCCTCCCACCTCCTTTGCTGGAGGAAGGCAGACAAAAAACAAAATTGTTCAGCACCTGCTCTAGCTGCTGATTCTTAACTGAAGGTGTGTTAGCTGCCCATTATGGCAGCTTTTGGCTTCCCTTTGCTCCCACTGTAGTGAAAAAAGAGCTATATCATACCGATATGGTGCAGGAAGCCTGCTCTTAAAGGCTTCTAAGTTCTAGGTACCACCAGAAAATTACTGTTATTTGTTATTTCCTGCATTCCTCTAAAATGACTATTTATTCCAGCCAGCATATTTGAAATCAAAAGCTGGGTGTAGAAAACTTTTAGTACTGTGTTTTCCTGAAAATCATACAGACAGAGCACAAAGTCTGTGATAAAATCTAAGATTAAGAGAAACTCAAACTATCTGGATCTAAAATTTGACCTACTTTGAAGGTTGTCCCATATAAGAGTTTCATTTACTGACCAACCAAATGTAGATGTAGCGGTGTTCATACGCAGCAATAAAATCCTGTAAAGAGCATGAAATGTGACAATGATCTTTGAAAAGCTAGGTTATAGAAGTGATATTACAGATTTTAGTAATGCTTTAAATTAAGTGTCTTCAATATGCTTAACCTTGCATTAAACTTAGATTTAATAAGACAGATGTGTATTAAGTACTGAATATACTTAAGGGAGCAATCTTGCATTGGCAAGGGATGGACTCAATGACCTCCTAATAGTTCTCCTCCATCTCTAATTTCTATGATACTAATTGATTATTAAAACACTTTTATTGAGGATTGATATGTAGCTATTATATAGTTATTAATCTTACAACCCAACTAATATTTAATTTATACATGATTTTAACACACAATGTCATTTTAGTTTTTAAAGAGTAACCCTGGAACTGTGCATTCACTGAGGCTCTGAAAAATCTTGCATGTAAATGAGGTTGAACATTTTGGGGTTATTTGTAATTTTATTATACAACCACATTTTCCAGGGGTGTAAGTTTACAGAGCTCTCCACATTAAAAATGAAATCTTTGCCTCGGCTACAGCATTGCTTCTGAAAGACAAAGAAGCTTGTCATGAAGAAAGGTGCATTTATTTGGTTTAAAGGCTACATAATGTTAATACTGTGTAACCTCAAACAGCTCTATCTTGAATATTTTAAAAGTAATCTGTCTATCTCAATTTTGGAATTGAAAAGAAATTTCCCACAACCCTGAAAGTGAAGAAAATGGTGCAGGGGTTTTGAGAGTTCAAAATTAATTTCTGTGAATGTTTGGCTAAGTAAAATACAAAAGTTTTGCAGAGCTGCATTATTAATTCAGCTTGTATGTGCCTAGGGCCATGGCTCATAATGGCATTCCTTTCTTTTTAACAGACTGTCAGGATTTTCAAAGGACATCCAGAAAGCCGTAAGTACCTATTTGTTGGATGTATTTCTCATACCCTAAAGGCTTTCTTTGATATGGACTGATCTTTTACATTTACGGATGGAAGCTGCATTAGAAAATGCCCTTTGTGAAAACCTGTAATATCTCAAGAGTTGCAAACATCTGATTTTTGGCCAAGGAAGTATGAAGAGTGTTATAACTCTGAATGCTTGTTAAAACAGGATTTTCAAATAATTCGCAGCAAGTGAAAATATGAATAAATGCAAAACCTAACACAAATACTAATAACTGAAAGCTCCTAGTTACTTTAAATGATATAAGGAGCGGGAAGGGAGTACTGCTTATTTTACTCACAGGATTTAGAGGGGTTTGTGCCTACTTTGTGATAAATATTTACGTTCAACATATGTCTTTTGATGTCAGAAGTGTAACGACCAAGTTTAGTTTTTCAAGCAGAAGGCTGGAATGCAGATGGAAAGGGCCCTAATGTTTGGGACACATTCACCCATCAGGGAGGAGATCGAGTTTTCAAGAACCAGACTGGTGATGTAGCTTGTGGCAGCTACGCTCTGTGGGAGGAAGATTTGAAATGTATCAAACAGCTTGGATTGACTCATTATTGCTTTTCTCTTTCCTGGTCACGTCTGTTACCTGATGGGACGACAGGTTTCATCAACCAGAAAGGCAATTGTTTC
Organism: Coracopsis vasa; assembly: GCA_026283785.1. NCBI lineage: Eukaryota > Metazoa > Chordata > Aves > Psittaciformes > Psittacidae > Coracopsis > Coracopsis vasa. The sequence continues at coordinate 40,558 of JANHGB010025941.1, forward strand.
TTAAAAATAGAAGGTTGCAGCTTTAATTCAAGGTTATTGCTGCAGTCTGGCATAATTAATCCAGTATGCTATTCTGCAGTGTAGCTTTGAAATTGCAACTTTTTTCAGAGTAATTATGGGATGATTTTTTATAGGTTTGCAACAACTTACTAATTAATATTCTAGATCCCCTTGGATAGCACAATCTTTTGGGAAAGGATTAGTATTATGTTTCCTATGTATCTTTTTGCTTACTCCAGTTTTTTTAATTGTAACTCTAAGTTGTTTTGCTTCATCAGAATGTTTATACTTACAGGAATCCTAGCCATGAGGATATTTTTGGATGGCTTACAATAGACAAGTATCTTATTTGGCAAATACATTTAGATATTTTATCAGTATACTCTGATGTACTGAACTTCACATTGACTATTTTGCACTAAGAGGGACATATTTTTCGCAGATATTTTCTTTAGCAAATTAGAGAAGATTCTTTAGGAGCTGTGCTTAGTTCTGTAACAAACACAAGACAGTCGCTGCTCTGAAAAGTTTTTACACTCTCAGCATACATTGTAAAAGTGAAAAGGGATATAGCACATAAACAGGCTGGTCAGATTGCTAGAATTCAGACATAAAATTTCCTACACTTTGGATTTTTTAATTTTAATTTCGTAGGTATGGACTTAAGATTAAGATCGTTCACTAGGAAAAGGTAGGAAATGGCAGCTTTGCCTGCAGAACATAGGGAATAGAAGAAAGAAGAAATAAAAATAATTGTGAAGAATAAAAGCAACTGAGGCTGAACCAAAAATGATGTGAGAATCAAAGTACTTGGCTGAGGTCTCTTGTATGCTGAGAGGATAATGTTTTGAGGAGAAAAAAAGAAATTAGATTTGGATGAACTCTGAATCGCAGTTCTGCTTCCTACTCTTCTGAATCTCAGTTTTACTGAGAAGATATGCATCTTTATACTTCTGCGGCAGTGTTTGCTTTGGCAATTCTTTTCTTCTGCTGGTTTGAAGATTGCAAAGATGAAAGGCTACAAAGGGAAAGGGTTTCTTGGAAAATCCTCTTCAGGTTATCCTATCTTGATAGGAAGGTACCATTAGAAGCAGTATATTTCTGTAGAATTTTGGTCATATAGAGTTTGGCTGCTGAATAGACAGCAGCCTGCCCTCTGCATCCTACAGATTAGAGTTTTCATCAGAGAGTGGAGGAACCTTTGTTTCAAGAATTCAGAAAGGGGGGCTGGTGAATCTGCTGTAAACAGACCAACCAGTCATTTCCCCCTGCAGAGCATGACAGCAAAAACTGTGCCAGCATCCCGGAGAGGCTTGAATGGAACCTTTTCCTTTGCCACCAAAATTTACAGTATGCTTCCCACTTTTACTGGCACAGCTTGCCCTTCCCTTGGAATGTTTTCTGTGGTGTGTTGAATTTAAATTTGGCTGAGTCCTTGTGGTTTCTTTCCTATACTGATATTCCTTCAGCTGGGGCTGCAGGCACTGTACAACCCCACAGAGCTGCCTACTGAATAGGCTTTGTTATTTAGATGTCAGAGTGGAAGACAGCAAGCAGACATTCTGAGTGCACTTGGTAAGGAAAGCTAACATTTTGACAAAACTCAGCTGTAATTTCAGAAAATGATCACTTGATCCCCAGTATAAGCAGTTGCCTGATTAATATTATGAACTTTACATTTAACGAAAGGGCATTGGAAGAACTCCAAGTAGGCCAGCTTTCATTAGGCAGGAGTTCACTTCTCTTGTGCAGTGATCTGTTGAAGCAATTTTAACTGCATAGCATGGAAAGGCCATCATCTTCCGTATAAACATTTTTACAAAGAGCATGTGAAGAATTAGAAAGCTAGAGCAATGTCCTTTCAAATAAAATAATTCACACCAAGTGATTCACTACCAATTTCACACCTAGGACGTAGGACATTTGAAAACCTTTAAACCCATTCTGTTTCTAACCCAGTCAGGGTAAAGTCTTTTAAAGTAGCGATGTTGTAGGTGTATTGTTCCTAAGATGTGTCAGGGTTTTGGTTAAAACTTACACCAAGTTTGTTTTTAAAGTATTTTTGTCCAACTATTTTTACCCTAGGAGGTACCCTGAGCAGAATAAGTTAACTGCTAAACACGAAGTGTCAGTGTGGAGGGACACAAAAATAATAGAAGTGGAGGCATTGAGTCTGGGAGAGTTTGATGTTATGCCTCAATTCAACACGAAGGTAGGGAATCAGAATAGAGAGCGAAGATGAGAGAAAAGAGAAAAGAACAATCCTTCACTTTCCAGTGACAAAATGCTCCTTAATGTCTGCAATCCCAAAATTTTGGGGTGTCTGCACAAAACTCTTTTATACACACTTTCTCAGAAGAACATTTTCTTTTGTATTTCTGCTTCTATCTGACCCACAGATACAGCCATAGAAACTAAATCAGGTTACTCTGGAAGGTATGAGGCAATATGAAAATTTCACTTGACATTTACATTTTTCAGGGATGCAGTTCTATTGCTCTTCATTTCCTAATACAAAGCATAAATCTTTTCCAGTATTGGTGTTTAATTGAGATGTAAAATATTAATGATAACTGGTTGCATTTAAATGTTATAACTTGTACTGAGTAATTTATAATCTGAAAATTAGAATGAGAAATGCTAGTCTTCTTCACAGCATTACTCTCAATATGTTAGAACAGGATTTTGTACCAGCAAAGGATTTCTTTATTTCCAGTTTAAGCTTATGTAGTAAACCTTGTAGTCCCAACAGCAGAGTTAACACAGACCCAGTCCCACTAAAGTCTAATAGGCCCCTGGTCAAAAGTAACATTTACAAACCTTATTTGTTCTCTTGCAGATTGCAAGAATTTGCCTTTCAAAATTTAGAATTCTGGTATATTCCTTCCTCTTTTCCATGGGTACTTTCTCAGGGCACAGGCATGTATCTCCTCAGAATTTAGTGTGTTTTTCTGGTGCTGCACTTGGAAGGAAAAGCAAATTACCAGTGAGATTTATTGTGAATTACTTTGTAAACAAACTTATTGAGTCTTGCTGTGCTAAAGGATCTGTATGCACCTGTTTGTTTAGGAGAAGGCACTGTCTAAATCTGGGGTTTGTAATTGATTGTTGCAGTAAATGTTGTCTTTAAAAAGACATTTGACAGAAATCCTTACGATCAGTCAGTTGAACTTAGGTTAATTTGAAGTCTAATACTGTCCTTTTAAGAAGAAGATAGTATGGGGTTCTGTGTTGGCATTTTTAAATAGTACATAGTAACCTGAATTTGAGAATACCAGGGAATATACGGTACAATATAGTACAGACATATTTATTAATGAGCAGGTTTCCTGCTTTGGATTAAACAATGGTTCAGAAACTTTTAAGAATAATAATCTAAACTATCCATAACCTCCTAAATATACATTTTGTTAAGCTTTGCATCTTAGTAACCCTCCTCCTCCTTTCTGCTGTTTTCAAGTTCTTTAGACCTTTCTCAGTTCTGGGTTTCAATATAGCAAAGCCTTGGGATAGTTATTTTGTACACATCTATGTCTTATTAGGATATGTGCACACACTTTGGTATAATTTAGCCCAAGTCTCTTAAGCAAAGGCTGACTGATTTCTACATTCCACTAGGGTGATGGAGACCTATTTCTGGCTGGAACCTCTTAGCTTAACAAATAATAATTCAAGGCCACTGTTGGCCTTTTCCAATTACCACAGTAAACCAGATAGTTCAAGTAAAAGAGCAAGCTAATTGATAGTCTTTGAACCAGAGCTTACGATGTGTTTAGCAATATCTAGCGTTTTCAGAAGGCCTAAAAGCAATGTAGTTTTGTTTGGATGCAAGCAAAATTAAAAATGCCTATTTGAGAGCTTAAAGTATCCTGATATTTAAACTTACAGTGACCTCTCAGCAGCATAAAAATAGTCCTTTAGGAAACATATTCATGTCAGCCACTGCTAAATCTGAGCAGAGGGTGAATTCCTTTTAAGCCTCTAGAAATACATCCCCAATGCTGGCAAGCTTTAACAGCACATCCAGGAAATTAAAGTTGATCTCTGTCTTATCAAGAAGGGACAAAAAAGGTAGGAAGTCATGAGTTTTTAGAGAGGTGAGCTGATTCCTTCTTGCAGTTAGAGGGACTGAGCAGTCTGCAGCAGTAGCAGTCCAAAAGGAGGAGAGTTGGTTTCTTGAATAAGTGAATGCCAAGGCGTTCAACTTGGTGGCTAAAGATATCAGTGCCCTAAGCTCTATTTAAAAACTAGTAGAGCCTGATAAAAAGCCTTAAATATCATGTAGATCTAATGAGGGAACTGTTGAATTCACACCACTGCAAAATGTTGAATGCATTGACAGTATCTTCTTTGTCATGGTGCTGGTACAGACAGTGGTAGAGAATGGAACAGTCTAGAGTAAACAGCTCACCCAGCCAACCAAGTTCAAATCACAACAGATCAGCTTAGTTACCTTGCTGAGTGTGGCACTGAACTTTTCAAAAGACACAGTTCTTAAGGAGATAAATGCTTTCATTAGAGCAAATCTACCTGTAAGGCTCTCAAGTGTCAGGATTTTTCCAACACGCTTGCATCTTGTACATGCAGCCAGGCTGCCATTCAGGCATTTAAATGAAAGGATTATATTTTCATGTGACCAGCACCCATCAGAATTATGTTTCTCCTGGGGAGTTACTGTCCACTGATCTATTTTGAAAATTTGCATCCTCATTTCATTTTATGTGCCTGCTTGGAAGATTTTGTGTGCTGAGCATTTTTGCCAACTCTGGAGTCTTATAACAGTAGTCAGCATGCAGTTGAGAGAAAATATTTGCATCTCATAACAGAGAAAATGTGCAGTGAGGTTTCTTCATGTGTTAAAATGTAAAATGTTTTAAGTTAACCCTTTTTTGTTTCTTTTAATATTTTCAAGAGTCAATTATTACAGCAAAATCAATGATAACCTGGCATCCTGCTCCTTGTATCACTTTGGCTTACCTCAGTCTTTAGAAGATGAAGGTGGCTGGGGAATCTGAAAAGATCATTTAGACCTTTGATTTTGAAATGAAATTTTGAATGAAAAAGTATTGCTTCAGAACATTTGGAGACTGGGTGATCACTATTAATGAGCCTTATGTTGTTCCTATATGTGGCTGTGAAAATGATATACCCCCAGTGTTGGTACCAGAGCTTACAAGGCCACTTATAATGTGCTAAAAGCTCATGCTGAAACCTGGCACAGTTGCAACAAGATATTTGGACAAAACAAAGTGCGCTTGTGTCTATAGCTCTGTACTGAGATTGATAGAACCTCTGTAGCAAATCTAAAAGTGACTTTTGCTTTTTTTGTCCTTTAACTTAGATAATTTGTTCACGACAACATTTGTTGATGATGAATATCCAGCCATTGTGAAGTCCGATATTTCTGCAAAGCATTCAAACAGAGTTACTTATCAACAAGTCTTCCAGAATTCACTGAAGAGGAAAAAATTATCATCATGGGTACTGCTGACTTCTATGCTCTGAACTGCTAAGACCAAGAAAATGCAGACAAGAAACTAAGTGTTTCAATGGACAGTGAATCTGAATGTGGCCTGTTGCAACTGGGAGTTTATAGTTGACTGTTGTGCCATGGGGTTTGCATTGACTTCTGTGTTACATCAAGGAATGGCTCTGTCGTGGTTTAAGCCCAGCCACGCAGTCTCTCTCTCACTCCCCCCCCAGTGCCCTCCAGCTCTCGGAGGGATGGAGAGGAGAATCGAAAAGAATACAACTCCCATGGGTTGAGATAAGAACAGTTTATAACTAAGGTATAACACAAATCACTACTGCTACCACCATTACCAATAATAATAGTAATGATAAAGGAAATAACAAGGGAAGAGAATACAACAGGTCACCACCCCATCGACCGACACCCCAGTCCGACCCTGCCCCGGCAGTGCACTCTAGCCCTTCCAGGTAACTGCCCCCAGTTCTACATCCTGGGCATGACGTGCTGTGGTATGGAATACCACCTTGGCCAATCCGGGTCAGG
>JANHGB010025943.1:0-15988 GCA_026283785.1 Coracopsis vasa
GGCACGGGTTGCCCCATGCCTGGCAGTGTTCAAGGCCAGGTTGGACAGGGCTTGCAGCAGCCTGGTCTAGTGTGAGGTGTCATGGGAGTGGAACCAGATGATCTTAAGGTCCTTCCAACCCAAACCATTTTGTAATTTCTATGATTAATACCTTTTCCTTCTTTCAAAGGATGTGACAATACATACTAAATTCAAGGAACTCTTTGCTGGTGGTTGTATGAAGTAGATTATGAGTATTCTGGAACCTATGTCACTAGTACTTGGGAGTAACTGCCTCAGTATCTATCCTGCTATTTTCAGTGAACCTACCCTTGAGTTAAAGGACTTGTGAAACAGGGCATCAGGATTTGCCTTCAGATAAACAGAAAACATTTCCTAATGCAGGTATCTAGGGCATTTTTTTTTATTTAGCTTTTAAGCATTTATTTTTAGATGTCATGGCTCCACTTGGTAGCAGAGTGTGAATTCAAGTGTTGTAAAGCAAAATAAATGGCCATTAAGTTAGGAAGCACAGTATGACCTTTTTGAAATATTATGCCAAACATTGTGTTTGCTTTGTGAGCTAAGTGGAACTTCTGGAAGACTGGTGCTGATGAAAGGCACCAGCTCAATCTCTGGGGAGAGAGCACATTATTACAAGATGAATCTGGGGATTTGGCAAAAACTAACAAAACAAAGCTGTAAAACAGGGTTAGACTTTAACAGGAAGAAAGTCAGATTGATTGCAGTGACTTTCATATGCCTTATTTTTCCAGAACACAACAAATGCTCTTTTCTTTTCCCCAACTTAACTTTCCAGCTTTAAGGGTGAGCTACCAAGTCCTGAAAGATGCTACTGGGAGGGGACTGTGGGAGAGCATCTGTGCAAACCTGGCAAGTATTTATGCACCTTCATTAGTCGTATTCTGAAATTACTGAAAATCAGAGCAGCAATTAAAAGCCCAAGCAATGCAGATGTCTCAGTGTGTTGTGCAGTGCATGAAATGGCTAATGAGGAGCAGTGGAGGCAGGTAAGAAGGTACAATGTAAGTAGAGATGAGGCAGTTGAAGAGGTGCATAGAGCAACTCTTCAGAGTGATGCAGTGAGCGCAGAGCCCAGCCAGCATTAAGACTGAGGCAGAGGCTCATCGTGGCTCTTGTGGCCTGGGCTGAGACAAGAAGAGCTATTCTGAATTGTTGAATATTGACATATTTTATCTAAAACACACCCAGGAAGTATTCCTTTTGTTTCTTCAGACTGAGACTTAAGACTTTTCTCTACACAAGCAAATAGGGGGTTTGGATTCTTTCTGTTGGTTGATCTTCATTGCAACTTTGTAAGGCATATCACTGCAAAAAAACAAGTAGTGATGAGGAATAGTTTTATATAAGACAGGAAACATTCCGAAGTAAAACTGTGATCTAATTCCAGTCACTTTGTTTACAGTCCCTTTTGTGTCTCCTCTTTAGTTTCACCTTAGTCAATAGGTTTGTTCTTGAAGGGGAAGTAGAGCATTCCAACACTAGCAGTGAGCCCCAGTACAGTGTCCCATCTTTATATACACCACAGAGAACTAAGTAGTTTGCAAATCAACACAAAACTGGCTTTGTGTTTGATGCATCACAGTTAAATGAAGCAGTATATGTACTTCCATTGTGGCCAGCTGGAGTAAACTTAGATAAGATTCATGAACACAGGGCAAGTATTTGTCATTTGCTCCAAAAAGCTGTGTAAGGTGCTGTCCTGGAGGAGGTAAATCAAGGATATAACCATTTTCTGTCAGCAGGAATATGTGGTTTAAGCCATTGGCTCTCAGCTGGAGAGATGCATCTCCCTTGGGAACCATCCCAGCTATAAAGGTTAGCCACATACTGTATTGCAGAAAAAGTGCTGTATGAACAATTTCAGCATTCAATTTGAAGAATGCTCGTAACAGCTTCTTTCTCAGCCTTTCATAGGAAGTGTCAAAACTTCTATTTTTCAAGTATGTTTAGCTTCAAAATTAGCTTTGACCCTTCATTTGGCTCAGCACTGTGATGTTTTAGTAAGCTTTTCAGTTTGGGCATACATAATCTGCGCACTACATATATAACAAAATCTTACTTGCATCGGTTCTTGTTTCATGAAATTTGCAGACCAGAGGTAGGATTTTAGGTCTTCTTTTTGTTATTATTTTCTAAAATACGCTTTTTACCCTATCTGGGTGAAAAAGAAGTTGAAATTTAAAGGAAGTTTAAAAAAACATTCAAATGAGTTCAGAGGCTTACCTTTGTATAACGTACTTTGAATGCTTCAAAATACTGTTCTCTTGAATGAAATCTTGGTAGAGGATAATGACGTATCTGTTGCAGAAGATGCTGCCTCTTCTTCTGAAATAGTGTTTAGAAAAGTGTTTTTCCATCTCAGTTTGTAGGCAAAGCTGGTTAAGCACTGCCAGACAAGGAGACAGCTCACCTAACAAGCTTTTCACATTAGCAGGCAGTCACAGCATCATGTAACCTTGTTGTATTACACAATCAGTCATCTCAGTGTTTACATAAAAACAATGCCAGGTGATATGAACATTCGTCCTGCCTACTAGAGAGAAATAGCAGCTTACATAGGCCACTTCCAAATCAGAAGCAGCTTTCCTAAAATTTCAGAGTATTGAACAGTTTACACGAAAAAGAGTGTGTTCTCTAAGAAAATGGTTAACGCCTTTTCTGATAGCATTAGCTTAATAACTTTCTGTGCGAAGTGAGACAGAGACAGGCCTCCTTTTCACATAATTAATGCTTCTTTTATAGCTTACATGCACTCCTCATTGCTCCTAAATAAAACTCCCTCCCTATATTGTATTCAATCAGGCTGCTTTCTAAAATGTGTCTTGAAATATGATTTTTCAATATGAAGCCAGCGGCGGTACCAAACTAACATCTGTGCAAACAAAGGTGTCCTAGAATCCTAACCAGGTACAAATTCATCTTCTAAAAACACCACCAAGGAACAGCATAACTGTGACTGTCAGTCAGACCCCAGAACAGGAATCACCCCAACATGGCCGTACTCCCCCTCTTGCTAAGCCCAGCGGTTACTTGTGTTTGCTAGGCTGCTCCTATGCTGCAGTAGACACTGCAGCATCTGCCAGCAGAAATAATCTTCAGATATTTAATATTTAGCTGAGGTACTGCTGGTTGGATGTCTGCAGATAAAAAGGGGCTGTGCATGCAGGTCTGCAGTGAGCTTTACACTGCTGCAGGTTAACTGGTAGTAGCAGCTGAGCATTACAATGCGCAGTGATGCTGGGTGCATGTATCCCTTGCAGTACAGGCACAGCTCTCGCCTGTGTGTCGATGGGAGCTTTGTGATTTGCAAGCTAATAATGTTTTTGGCGCAGTTTTAGCTATAGAACAAATCCTTGTTAGTGATGATTTCTGAAGCACAATTTTAATAATGACATTCTTCACTTACATGATGTAGCACTTTTCAAAGCACTTAGGAATTATTACTGAAGTCTCAAAATACATCCTTAGGGTAAGTTTAGTTCCAGCAGTTATTCAGGTTGAGAAGCAGAAGCACAGGGATTTCAATAACTTGCCAAGAGCTGGAGGAGAACTTTGTAGTAATGCTGAACTGGATTCTTGGATCCCTGCTGTCTACGCAGGGTAACACAGAACTGTTGAAGGACTACCCTTTGTTACTGACCTTCCTTTACTTTTAAAATGAAACCAATCTTCTAAAGACTGAATTTTGCTTCTTTTCTTTTTTTATTACATATCTCCTAAGCAAACCACATTCCTTCAAATGCCATTTAAGTTGTAAAAGGCATTTGTTTCATAACATACTTCTTAATTGCACCCTTCCAGTTAAAACTGTTACTAGCTTTAGTAATGAAAGTACATCAGTCAGCTGTCAAACCGCAGCAGAGTTCTGAATTATGAAACACATTATATATAAGCAAGAGGCCACAACTACTTATTTGGAAAATAAAAAGCATAATTATATGCATTGCCTTAAACAGTTGAACCTGCGTCCTCAGGTAGTGTAAATCACCATAGCAACATTGAATTTGGTGAATCTCACTTTGCACAAATGAGAGATCTTTCCTATTCTTAATTTTTTCTTCATCCCTTGAAGACTTCAATAGTTATTCACAGCTTTTCTGTCCTTAACCTTATCCTCTAACTTCTTGTGCTCCCTTTATTACTTCCTGGAGAACATTCCCAGCAAACTCTTTCTCCAAGGGTGCTCCTGTCATTGCAGAGAATCTTTACAGCTCCAGGTAACACACTCTCCTTTCAAAACCAGCTGCCTTTTCTGACGTGTCATTCCAGACCTCTTCCAGTAACATCACCACCTACTGTTGGCCATTCCCTTACCCTTCAACTCCCTTACAGCAATGCCTTTTGTCTTGTACTCCCTTCCTCCCCCACTCCTTCAGCCACTTTCCCTCTACTCCCAGCGTGATTCATGTTCCTCATGGTTTGTTCCTCTTTCCAGCCTGGATGCCTAAGGAATGAAGGTTTGTATAATTGGTCCATCTGTCACGCCCTCCATGAGTTTATCAGTCCTCCTTTAATAACTTGGAACCTGTTTGCTAATTGCAGCTAAACAAGAAGGAGGGGCAGCATGATCAGATGGCAAACTCCCTAAGGTTTCATGAAGATGACTGACTGGGGAGAGGACAGAGTAGAGAATGGAGGAATATATAGTACAGTTCAGCCCTTATACATTATATCTGGCAGAAAAAGGCCAGTGATAGCTGTTTTGTAGCTTGGCGCTGTTTCTTGTCTGTGCTGACCAAATGCAATAGGTGGAGTGAACTGGGCAGTTATGACAAAGAGGGCAGAGCAAGGAACAGAATATACAAATCTACCCCAAATTAGACAACATGAATACCATGGATAGCAGAATAATGTTTGCTCTTCATCAAACTCCTTGTTCTGTTTGATTTTTATCAAGATTTTCTCTCCTTCCTTTTCTCCTCTCCAGCTGTTCTTGTCTCTGATGTTTCCCCTATTCCTTCTTTTTCCGTCTTTTACCTCTCTGTCCTTATCCTCTCTTCATAAGTTCATTTCTTCTAAGGAATGCCTTGATAGTCATTTCAGTCTTGCCTTTCATCCTGCACTCCCCCACATACTCTCTTGTTACTGCTAATTGTGCTCCCTTCCTGGACTGACACTGCTTCCCGAGAGGAAGGAGAACTGCCGTAATGATTGGTGGCAGCAATGTCTTAACCATCTTCTTAGCACACAAACACTGTCACAGTGTTTGAAAAGCTACATTAATTGAACATAGATTTGTTCAAGCTGCTCATTGAATGGATTTCCCTTGTGCCTGGCTTGTGTTACAGCTTATTTTAGCTATAGACTGAATCAGAACAATAGTTATTACTCCTGCCAACGGCTGCCTCCACTGCATGCCATACCCACTTGATCTGAGGGCAGAGGACCTTGCATGCGCCAGTGCAGAGACTCAAGCAATCATGAATACCAACAACTGGATTGCTAAGTGCAATCCTAAGTTATTGAACTGTGTACTTGGAACAGAAAGAGAGGGACTTTTCTTGGCAGATTTTACTTAAGATCAACTTCTGCAAGGAAGTTCATCTGTCCCTTGTGTAGCAGACTGGGATTTGCATGGGCCAGGACTGCTGAAGGGAAAGGGGTGAGCATTTCTGCCCACCAAGGCTCTGTGACAGCTACAATGGTCCGTTCCATTTGTGTATGTGTTTTGCTGAGTCTGTGTGTGATTCCTGTGTGTTTTGCACTACAGCCATTCAAGTACGCTCCTTCCCACCTGTATTTCTTTTGGCTCATAAGTCATCAACCTTCTGTTTCAGCCTGCTGCCAGAGCCCCTATAGAAGTGGCATTGCCATTGTGAGTGTTCCTGGTAGAAGTATTCCACCCAACCCCTTTTTCTCAGCTTGGAGTACTCCACAATGATGCACTGAAAGCTGAATACATTGGTAGAGCAGTAGCTCTGTCAACGGAGGTTTGCTAACCCACAGGCACTGGGGACATGTTGATGCATGAGCGGCCTCACTCAGCCATGTAATCTCCAGGAACTGAAACAGTGCCTCTGCTGATGATCATTCGTCTATAGCTATCACTTCGTACAGTGCTAGTGAGTTCTTAGGGTAACAGCTGTCACCTTTCAGTGTGACATGAGAGCTGGACACATGGAAACAGTGAGATATTCTCTGAGAGAAGGACTTCCAGCATCTTGCTGCCATTACCAGTTTCACAATGCCTCAAGTCTGACTTAGAAGCAGTGTTGGTGGCAATCAGTGCTTGTTTGCATGGTTTTGGTTTATAAATACAGCACTGGTGTGGCCTTCAGAGATGCCAGACAAACACAGGCCTGGTTAACATCAGTGGAAACAGCATATCTCTAAGATGTCATTGCTACATTGTGATGTGCATCCTCGGGCTTCTCGGGTTGGGTTGTGCTTGCTGATTTAGTGCTTTAGCTAGGGCACAGGTGCAGCGGCCCTGTATACGTAAGCACGATGTATTTGCATTTCATCTGTCTGAATCAGCGCAATTCCCCTAACTACCCTCTTCAGTAAATTCCTAATTGCCAGCAATTTATGTCCTTACCTATTTATTGCAGCTTGCAAAGTTTGCAGTAAATTTGGCTTGTGATTTTGTGTTTGTGCGTGTGTCTAGCAGTTAAATCATTTATGTTTGGAGAAAAGAAACATATGCCTTAAAATCAGCAAAGCATTTACTACTCTTGCATACATGGTGAAGCCTATTTTGTTTTATTGCGTTACATTACTAAATAACCTTGGTTGTTTTTCTTCAAGGTCTCAGTGTGTTGAGCCATTAACAACTTTGGAATGTATCTAAACTGCATTATAGCTGCATAACTACAAGCTGAGGGGTAATCAAAGATCTGTCAGGCTTAACATAAGCATATGGACAGCTCTCCAGTACTAATATAGGAAAAAAAAAACCCGCTTAATTTGGAATTTTTAGGCAGAAGTCCCTAAGGATGCTTTTACCTAGATGATCTTCAGCTTATACAGTGCAACTGGAAGCACCAATGTGGAAGAAAAAGGAACTAGGACATAGGATGCTCTGAAAAGGAGAAGAAGGAGCACATGAATATTTAATCTGTGTATATATATAAAATTAGTACAGAGATAAACAATTTGATGAGTAATAATGCATATATTTAATTCATAGTTTTATGCATTTTTAAAGAAAATGTAAGTAGGTAGAAGCTTGAGCTTAATTAAAGTAGCAAAAGAAACATTCAGGCTGGTTTATTCTCTACGAAACATTGAAACACATGCAACAACTTCTGAAAATCACAGTTCCTGAAAGGGAGAAAGCAGAAGAATCTTAAATTTAACAGGAGTTCTTGTTACACCGTGGACAGGGGCTTTTCACAATCTGCAGAATTTGTGGAAATGCAACGTATTGAACCTTTCAGGCATTGCCCCTGGACATGCCTTTCATCGTCTCAGTAATATCGGTGCCAAAGTTGTGGGAGTTGTCAGGCATTTTGACACTGCAGTACTCTTCTTTATGGGTTTGAATGGATGTGCTAACTTTTGTACTATTAAGACGAAGAAGTGATTAATCTAAAGAGAAACGTGGCACTGCGTGATGGAAAATACATTTTTCTTCTTAGAGCCACTGCCAAGCAGTTTTTCAGGAAGAATGACAGTTTAAGAAATCCAAATCTTGAATTCACATTCATAGAATCATCATAGAATGGTTTGGGTTAGAAAGGACCTTAAGATCATCCAGTTCCAAGCCTGCGCCATGGGCAGGGGCACCTTCCACTAGAGCAGGTTGCTCCAAGTCTCATCCAACCAGGCCTTGAACACTGCCAGGGATGGAGCAGCCACAGCTTCTCTGGGCACCCTGTGCCAGCGCCTCAGCACCTTTACAGGGAAGAGCTTCTGCCTAAAATCTAACCTGAATCTCCCCTGTTTAAGTTTAAACCCGTTCCACCTTGTACTATCGCTACAGTCCCTGATGAAGAGTCCTTCTCCAGCATCCTTGTATATTGACTCAGAGGGGATCTGCCAAGATACCTAAAGTTTTCATTTCCAGGCTGATTCAGATCCAGCAGAAGTTAGAGCAGAATAGTGACCAGATTGTGGTATAAGAGCTGGAAACATCTCCTTAAGGGCAGTGAAACAGCTGTGAATTGCTGCATCCCTCCTCCAGGTACACCCACACAGCTGGTCTATTGCTGTCTGTATTGTACAGCAACTCCTCCAGGCTGTAATTGGAATTCACATGGCATTGTCCTGGTGTTATCTTTATCCATATAGGTGTGCTTTTTTTCTCTCAAGAACTTACATAAGCCCCAAGGTTTTATATGAGCATATACAAGTGACATATGAAGCATGGGAGTGGAAAAAGTGCAATCTAATATATACCGCTGGGATGTAGTGTAGTAAGAGGTAATATATATACCCATAAGAGAGAAACTCAGTACAGGAATTATTAGAAGTTGTTATTTTGCTGGTATCAAGACAGATCTTTGCCATAATGAGTTTACCAGCAACTTCTGCATTGTGATTTATTGAGAAGTTCTGTTATTGCTTTTAATTTTGAAAAGTCATCTATAAGCCGTTCACAGGAATGAGACTCAAGAAAACCATATGTTCAGAATATTGTTGGTGGTGTGTTACGTTTTATGCTTCTTCAAGATGCCTTAAATGATTTCTTTGTTGTCAGTCTTTATTTTGTGGGTATTGCAGGTAGCTCTAGACCCAAAGTAAATTAAATCCTGTTGTGTTGCTGCTACTTCTTCAGAAAAGCAGCTGTTTAATGCTTGTCTATATGGAAAAAACATCATGCAAATATATCAGGGGTTTTCCCTGATTTTGTAAATGTTGCTATTAGTTGTTTTCTTATAGTAATTTTGAAACAGATAGGTCTAGAAATATGAAAAAGGCAACGTGATGGTTAACAAAGTCATTGAAGAAGTCTGTGCTGCATGTACAGACTGCAGGGAAGGAGGAACAAAGATGTTTGTGCGAGGAGCTGATAAGCTGCTATGTTGCTACAGAGGACACATGGAAAATCAGGCTAGTCAAGCCAACCCCCTCTCTGCTCTGTCACAGCGAAATTGTGGCATAGTGCAAGCTGTGTGCAGCATCCAAACCTCATCGTGTCACATTTTCTTCATTTCACTGACATGCACTGAACACGCATGTCATGGTTCGCTTTCCTATGTTTAGTTGGACAGTTGCCCCGTCACTGACACGGAGCAGTGAAGTTACTGGGTTTGGATCATACATAACTTATTGGAGGAGAATTGTAAAGTCCCTCATAAGTTCGCCCTTGGCATTTATGAAGGGTGTGTGTGCAGAACAAGTGAAAAACAGACTCTTTCTAAAGGTAATGCTCTCAGGGTTGTGGCTCTTAATGCAATTCCCATGTAGCAGCCTCACAGGTATGTATGTGATGCACAATAAATGTGGAAATATGAGTATCTCGAGTAGTTGTGCAGTTGCTCTACCAGCACTAACCACGTGTGCTTTGGGCAAACCCTGTGCAAGTGAGCCTGGTGCTATATGCAGCTTTGGAGCTATTGGGAATTGATGCTGATATTGACCATTCACAGATAACTATGGACAAAACTTCAGTTAGCTTAATAGTCTACAAGTATGTTCTTTCCTAGAGCTGTCAAATCTGTATCTGTTGTCTGACTGTCAGTCAGTTGCAGAACTGGGAAGTCCTTCCAGAATCAGATACGCAATAACTAGATTTACTTCAGGGAAAAAAAAAGAAGAGTACGTTTGCTCAGATATACTTGTTGACTTGAGAGATATTTAGGTAGTTAGTTAAAGCTAGTAAAAGTGGCAGATGAATGTGAGTTATTTCAGATGGCTTCCTGCTATTCTTCAGGAAGATCACCTGACAATGGAGTTAAATCCTCTGTGGAAAGAGCTAAAAGGTCTCACCTGTAGCTACATGCAATTCTTGCTAGAATCAAGGAGCCATTCTCTTGTCGGAGCTGTGATTTGGCCTCTGAAGTGCAATGGGAAATTACTGTGCACCTCTGCTGCTGTGTGGAGAAATCTGATTTAGGAAAGGTGAGGTGTGCCTTAGAACCAGATCTAAGTGGATAGGCTGTCTCTATCACTTCTGGCTGTGTGTATGCAAATGAAGGAGACAAACATCTTGCTATGCCTGTGTATAAATGCACGTTTCAGAAGTTTTAATACCTTGGTGTCTGAATTCCTCAGATTCAAATTTTAGAAGTCATTGTGTTCATGAGGTTTTTTTCTTTCCTGGTTTGGCATATCTCAGGTTGTTAGGGAAATGCATGCGGTACTTTGTCGACTGAAGCATTAATTGCCTTAGGCCTTCATGCTGCAGCAACCTGAATTATTCCTTCATATTCCCCTTCAGTTCCCTAATTTCTGAGTGCCTTAGAAATTGTGGAAGATGTACAGGGAAGTAAGGAGAGTTCCTAAACTCTGGGTTTCAGTGCATGAATTAACACGGCTACTGGATAAGGGGACTATATCTTTCCACTTCTCTGAAGCGCTTAGCTCACTATTTGTGTTCTGTAAAATAAGCGGCAATAACAATAATCCGTGTCTGACCATTCAGAGGAGTGAATCCACTGTGCCTTCAAGCAGTTCACAGTCAGTAAATGGGATCATATAGTGCATATCATGTGCATTTAGTGTGACTGCCTGGTACAGAGAATATTGATTATTTTTCCATACTATCATTCTGAGTTTGTATCTTATTTTTTTTCCTATCAGAGAAGCACTCTTTTAGCCCAATGTGTTTCTTGGTAAAGAGAAACCTATGAGGAGTGTGAGTTTGATCTGACTGGTCACGGTGCTCAGGGCGCAGGGACACCCACTCTTGTGTATCTGATGGATCAATGTGAACAGGTATTTCTGTCAGGAATATTCCTGAGCTTTTGGTTTCTGTGGACTGTGCTCTGCTTTCCATTTCTGCTGACTGTAAGAACTCAAATAATGTAACCATTCCTAGATAGCAAACAACTTTTTTTTTCTTTTTTTTCCACCAAAATGAATCCTGAAAAGTCTTGAGGTTTTTACATTAAAAGGCTCAGGCTATTTGGTCTACATCTGGATTATTGGGTATTGTTCATATTGCATAAGAATTTAAGAGTTTTCCCCTTGTTACCCTGGAGACATTATTTAGCTATTTTAAGAACTTAAAATTTAGTTGCAGAGAAAGATAGAGAGGGTATTCCAACTTCTGAGAGAGAGATGAAGGGCCAAGGCTGGTTTCTGCCTTTTGTCTGTTTCATATATTGCCTAACACCAGTTGGACAGAGAAACGCTCTTTGCAATGGAGGGAGCGAACTTTAAGTCAGGCAGATGGGCTCACATTGTTTGCAGAATGGATGAATATTCGTAAAAGGGGATGAGGTGAGCCTCATCCCCATAAAAGGGGATGAGGATGAGGTGGCAGTCTCAGGATGCTGGGGAAGGATCCTGACAGTCAGTGCCACTACGTCTTTGTAGATGCAGATGGGAACTATCCCACGCGGGATAATACGTTATCAGATAGGATTTGATGTTGTTGCAACCCAGGTGCTACCGTGGAGTTTCCTTGAGTTTGGATTGTGATGTTTCTCTCTACCCTTTGCCTACTAAATTGCAGGAATTTTTTTTTTCCTGGCAAACACAGGTAAATTTGGTTTGTTGTTAATTATTCACAGGCAATCTAGCCACTTGAGCTCAAAGGGGATAAAAATCTTTATTCCAAACCAACGATGCATTTGAAGAAGGTTAGCAGCATTTTATATTGCTCCAACACTTTGTGTTTAATGAGCAAAATGCTTTAAGTGCATACATACCATTGTGGCACAGAAGATGAAGATACTTGAGTAGACTTTGTTTACATATGTGATCATTCCAATCCTGTCCTTTTTGTTTAAGTAGCAATTTAGATTAACATACAAATAAAAATGTAATATCTAGAGCTTTTAGTGAAGTAGTTGCACATAAAGATTATCAGAGGCAAGAAAAGAGATTCAATAAAATAAAATTAATATTAAGCTTAGCTGCAGTTTACTAAGATGCAGATTCATTAAAAGCGTTGTTCATATGAACACTTCTCTTGATTTAGGAGCTCTGGAGTTCACCAGTTAACCAGGGAGCTCATCTAACTTGTAGAAGCAAGTGGTAAACATGCTGTCACCTCTGCTTTTCAGGAATAAAGACATATAACTAAAGGGATGCTGTAGCTGATATTGAAGAAATCAGGTACATGAAAACTTGATCTTTCAAGGTGAAAAGGGTGTTTAAATCAATAAACCAGAACCTCAGCTGAGGTCACTTGACTTGGAGGTGTTAATTTTCTCATGATGAAAACTTGGGCCCTGGTTTTTTCCCTGCCATTTTCCTTGCTGGAGAGTGACATTTGTGTAACTCTGAAGTGTGTCTACTGTTGTATAATGGCTGAAGATTCGGATCATGATTTTTTGAGCATACTGAGAAACAAACCTTTATTCAACATACAGGTACCCCTCTGTGCAGATACAGGACATGACCCACAGCTACTGTGTCAAATTAATCCCTGTGCTGAGAATAGTGCTGTGCTCTGTCATATGCTCTTAGCAAGCATTTTACATGTGGAAAGGTGGTGATTTTGCTACTGGGATATAATTTGTGGAAAAAGTAAAAGCAAACCAGAGTCGAATCATTGCTTTGTGGATGATGAGAGGGGAACACTGGGTAAGCCCTCAGTAGGGACAGGTACCTTTACTACCATTCTCTTCTGCTACAAGTGTGTCCTCAATAAGAAGACAAAGAATTCTTTCCAGTTTATACCAGCTGTGAATCTGACTTCCATTTGTTACTTTTATAGGATTTTTTTTCTTTTTTTTATAAAAGATTTCTCTTTTCTTCTTTTAGTTTCCAGGACAAACACCTGCCCAAGAGCCCAGTTTTAATGAATTCTCTGTAAATTCATACCAAAGCAATACTTTCAATGATAAGTACCAATTGACTAGTTTTCCTTTGTAAAAGCAATTCTGGACTGATTGACTAACATATTGGCTGAAAAAATATTCTGATGATGTGCCTCTTGATCATCCAGAGTTCTTTTCTGTGGAAAAAATAACCCCCTTTTCCAAGCAGCCCTCCACCAATGGGTTTTGTCTTTGAAGATTTTCCCCTTCTTCTCTTGATCATTATTCAGTGCAGTCTCACTTGCCTTTCTCCTTTTCTCCTTGCACAAAGACAAATTCTGCCCAGAAATTCAGGAAAAGCTTACTTTATATTAAATGAATTTCATTTAATGCATCTTAAGGGGAAGCATTTAAACTGTGGTATTGCTGAACTTCGCTTTTCTCAGTTTATTAAAATGACATACCATTTCTTTCTTTGGATGATTCAGTAAGCCATTTCCCCATGTATTTCTAACCCTTAATGTTTGACTCCATTCAGTTTCTGTAGACTGTTTCCTTTTTAGTCCTCATTAATCCCTCTATTAGTATATGTTGTTTTAACTGAGAACTACGTAACTCTAGAAGCATACCTGTATGCAGGTTTTTTCCTGCATGTTTTTTCTCATCTTCTTCACCTTTTAACTTATGCTACAACTGGCTTTGCTCTCTCCAAGTCCAAAATACAGATCTTTTACTCTTGGTAATCCGTTCAGAAAGAAATCACTGATCTCTCTTTCCTGAGTCAGGAAAAGTAATTTGGAATTGAAACTACAGGTGGGCAAAAGATGCAGCTGGCTATTGCAGCCTGAACATTCGGATACAAAGCATCTAAACTTTTTAGGGCTGGAAATGTTCTTTTGCTGTAATCAGACTGAATGAGCACTCAAATGAAAGAAAATAAAAGCTGAACCTTTTTATATTGGTCTTGTGAAATAAGTGGTGATCATATCCATACCTCTGGAAGGGAAATGAGTGTGATTAATGAAGCAAAACATACATTTTAATGTGTGTGATAAAGCAGTTATTCCGAAGAGAAAACAATGTCTTTAACAATTCAAGATATTGTTATTTGTGTCTTTTTTTAATCTGCTTTTTCTTTTCATTGCATTCAGATAGGCTGGCATTTATTGCTGAGACATTACTATTTCAAGTCTTTCCCTTCCTATTTGCCTTTCCGTCATCTCTGCCTATAATGTCTGTGTCCCTTCCCTCTCGCTGTCAAGCTGAAATGCTTTTTGTATTGCATGTTTTTCTAAGTCTTTCTACAGATATATCAACCACATGAGGGAACTTTGCAGCAATCTTTCCCGTTGCTACTCTGTAGAAGTTAATAAGAATGTACAAAGGGTAAAAACATCTCTAAATGTTAGATCCATTAACTTACAGACCTTTAAAAATGTTGGGTGGCAAGTGAATCTTGGTATGCCTAGTAATTTTTAGTCATTGAAAATAAAACATATAAGTGAAAAACTTAATGAAATACTAAGGATGCATGTATAAGGTACGTCTCATATTCCACTGAAAGTACTGGAAAACCCCTGGTTTCAGTTAGCTTGTGAAAGAGGTTTATATACCTCTTACCTTATTGAAACAGCCTGACTCTTCCTGTAGTCTATTATTTTACACTCTGCAGAGGTATGTATAGTGTACTGGTTTCACCTCAACTCCTGCTGAAGGTCAATTTATGCCCTAAACCACAGATGTTGTAGTGCTATTCTTAGTGGAGCAACCCCAGACAGTTTTTGTCCTCATACATAAAGTTTCAAGCTCCTTTTAAAAATCATTTGAGCATTTTGGTTTTTTTGCCCACCACTAATCCTACTGTAAGGCTGTTTGAAGACCTCACATTTCTAGTGGGTTTCATTTCTAGGTTACATTTATTCATAGCTTGTCAATTCTTACTGAATTACCTTCCTGTATATTTTCCTTTCACTTAAAATATGCTTACTTTTGTAGCTTACATTATCCCATCAGACTTATTCTCACTCAGACCCCATTTTTTAATGGCTACATTACATCTTTTAGGCTCTTTGACCAACACTTAATACATATTTCATACTGGAACTCCTGCATTATGGAGCCTGCAGCCTGGTTTGCTGGTGTGAATGTTGCTGTGTGAGTTACTGAGTTGTCTGCAGTGGCTCCTAGGTATTTTCTTTAAAGATTGTAACTCATTAGGACTCATCTCTGTATGTGTTAGGAGCTTGATTAGAATAAATATGCAGTGAATCTTTGTGTTGAAAGCCATCAAGGCACCTTAGTGTTTAAACCCAAGCAGAAAATGTTGGGTTTAAAATTATTTTGATTTCATGAGAAAGATGATCCCACTTTGATATGTTGTGGGAATCTCTCATTCACACACATCTGTAATCTGCATCTGTAATCTAACCAGTAATCAATATTAGGATGACAACTACTCAATACTATGAAGCTGCAGATAGTAGGGACTATCTCTACCAGACATCTTGATGTGTTTTTATCAGCTTATAAGGAATACTGGGTGTGATATTGTTACTTCAAGAGTAGACTCATTGATTTAAGAGGGGCTTTTTGCAAAGGAAGACTGATAATTCAATATGAGTAAAGTAGCTAGAATCTGGCCCTTACAAATTCATATTCCTGTTGATTAGCTGTAACTGGAGTTGCTTTGAATGTTTAAGTTACAGCATTTCAGACCCAGACTGTGCAATTTGAATCCCAATTTTCACAGCCCCTATTTCTGTTCGGATTTGATTTTGAATCAGAATTTTCTTATTCTTCCTCTACACTATGCGCTTATTTGAATGATATGAAAAGCTTTCTCTAGTATATATCCTGGGTGAAGTAGCAATTCTTCAGTCTTTCCAGAGACAGATCAAAACCTGTGCAGTTTATCCAGATCAGAATGTCAGTGCAGATTTGTACAGACCTAGCTGATGAATAAATATTTGTGAGTTGTGTTGTCGTGTTTTAAGACCAACCAGTAACTCAGAACCATGCAGCCGCTCACTCACTCCCCCCGTTCTTCCTCCCCCAGCTCCCGGAGGGATGGGAAGGAGAATCGAAAGAATGTAACTCCCATAGGTTGAGATAAGAACAGTCCAGTAACTAAGGTATAACACAAACCACTA
>JANHGB010025946.1:7011-31431 GCA_026283785.1 Coracopsis vasa
TATTTTAGCTCAGCTCCAGAGGATAGAGAGCTGTGTTTCTGGAGCATGTTTTCATGGAGGTTTAGAAGCCACTCCTACCATAATAGTGAATTTTCTCACTGTGTAGATCTGGGGGATTAGCTCCTTCCACAACTGATCCTGAGGGCAAGGAGAAAGAGAAGCTTTCTGGAGAGAGGCAGCCGCATGTCTCCAGGCTGTTATACATCCCATCTCGATCCTTGACAGAACTGTATTATACAGGTGGCATATACCATGCATGCCTGGCACTGCAGCATGCTAGAGAAGCCAGTCCTGTTGCATGCTTGCTGCATCCCTTTCTTTGCCCTACAACCTGCATGCACAATTCACCTAGCTTGCCCATTCCTCCTGTTACAGTTGCCACTCACAGTAGCCAGTCCCCTCTATCCAGTAGATGAGGAACAACCTGACACAAATAGAGGCCACAGAGAGTTTCTTAGCCTGAAGAAGGCATCAGGAAGCAGGAATGGGGGTGACAAGGGCCCTCAGCCAAGCACACAGGGCACTTCATGCCTACTCAGGTAATGGCACAGAAGATGCAGTGCTTAGTAGAGGTGGAAAGGTCTCCTTCAGCTTGAGGGAGAAAGGAGGGAAAAGGCATTCATTTACTGCCTACGTCAGATCTAGATGGTCTTCTCATGTGTGCTCATCTCAGTGGGGTCATGTTAAAATTTACTTTAATATTGTATGCAATAAAATGTGAAAGGTACTTCTTCCTTGTTACCCTAATTTATTCAGCCAGAGAGAAGGTAAAAGAAGTTCATTCTCTGTTTGTTATGAAAGCTAAGCTCAAGTATGAACAATGTTCCATAGTAAATGACGGAGAGTTTGACAATCTTATCTGTATCGTATGATCACATATTGAAAGGTTCTATTGTTAAGAACAGATACAAGAGAATACAATTTTGGCTGCTTCAGGAACTGTAATTCTGAGCTTCCTCATTTCAGACTTCAAGTGAGGGATCTGCATTTTCTCAGCATAGCTTTTTTGCATGCTAGTTCCTTGGGTACTTTCTAAAATGGAAATAAGTCTTTGTAACATTTGAAAAGCAAACAGTGTATGGCCAGAATTCTCAAAATTAGGCCCAGTGTAAAGATAAGTCTGGCATGGCCCTCCTCTTCAAGAACTGGCCTGAGTGCTGCCTAAAACGTTAAATGTCAATAATTTCCTTCTTAAGGATAAAAGCTAAAAAAGAAAAAGATCAGAGAAAACAAACCACTGAGGCCTCAGGCAACACTTAAACACAAAAGAGGTAACAACCCAGCAGTGTCAGGTAATCTCCATATTCCACATGATACATGCCAGACTCCCCTCCTTAGCTGTTAGCCACTAATGTTGAATAGAGAGTAGGGGTCATTTTCACTGTTGCATTAAGCTCAACAGTTGTCAAGCCACAGCTTGAGGCACTTTGACAACCACAGGGTCTTCCAGCATTTCCTGCAACCACTGGGAATTAACAGGCTAAAACTGAGCCCAACAGGGAGAGGGAAGTTGCTGAAACACAGTGCTCATTTAGTATTGTTGCTAGGAAGCCAGTGAAGGTTATTAATTCTTAGATCTTTGGTGAATACTGTCTCTTCTGTATGTTTAGTCAGCCAAGAAGTCAAAATGGTCTCCCAAGGGATCTTGAGCTACTGTGTCTGACTTAATTCTGATCATACTGTGCCCACTGAAAATGGGACTTTGCTGCATCTGCCTTTTTACCACCTCATCAAACTCCTGCAGGCTCATACTAGATCTTCTTCATACACAGTCCAACCTCACTGGCCTCAAATTTGTCTCTTTATTTCCCAGGACACCTCTGGGTCCTTTCTGTGTAAGTACACTGGTGTCACATTCCAGGAAAATTAAAGGATGGGTTTGCACTTTGAAAATGTAAGTCAGCATTAAAGTAGAGCTCGATTTCCTCTGCACCCAGAAAAACTAGGAAGCATTTGTTTTCCCTGCGCTGATCTTAAATCCTATCTTACTGTCACTTCCTACTGTACAAGACTTTCTGTGTGTCCTGTAGCAGTGAGGTCATCCACGTATCAAAGCTGTTTGAGCTGGCCATGCCATTTCACCTAATCCTGAGAACCTAACAACAGTGTTTACCAAGACATTATTTAAAGGCATAAAAGACGGTAAATCTTTCTGCCCTCCTGAAATGTTATTAAGTGGAACAGAAATTCTCTGTAGTCACACTCTGGTTTTTGAACCACAAAAGCCAAATTGCCCTAGCTTAAGAACTTCACTGAAGATTTAAAATCTTTTCATTATGTGCAGTTCAGCCTTGTGTGTTTGTAAAATCTGTCCAATCATTCTAATCAATCTCATGTCCTTTTTGGTTTGATTTGCTGGTAAATTACTTGATCTGCCATGAATTTTGTCTTTCCAAGATCCTTATTTCTTCTTCCAAGGGGTTAAATCTATAGAAGGGTCAAAGCCAGGATACCTCAGGCTGCCAGAAAGATGCTTTGATAAACATTAGCTTCCATGTCTTTCTCAAATTTGGATGCAGAACCACTTCCTTTCAGTTTTTCAGATTTCTTTGCAATATGCTATTGAACCTGATCCACTTATACAATGCTTGACTTTGAGCACATTCCTCCATCACCCCATCCAGGAACCTAATATGCTCTGCTACTTTCTTCTGATCCCAGTGTTCAAGTGCTCTTAAGTAAAGCTTAAAGCAAAGCAACTCCACCTCCTGAAACAAATGAATGTTTTTATTGACTTTAGGTAACAATTCTTTAACATGGAAGGCATAAAACTAAGCAACAAACCACACTTTCTCAATGTATATACACTTATACCCTGGCAACCGCATTATCTAGTTTTCTAAGGCTCAACCTAGAGTTCATATTATTTAAAAGCTATATACTCAAAGCACTCCTTTCTTTTATGATTTCAAATAGTTCCATATCTGCTTTTCAGTGCAGTGAGATATTTACTGCTCCTAACATGCTTTGGGACCTTGATAAATTTACTTCAGTTTCTCAATTACCAAACTGCTAAAGAAGGGAGAAAAAAAATTCCTCACCTATCTCTCTTTAAGTCCCTTTGAAGTACATCATAGTTCATCCTTACTCTTAGTCACTGCTGAGCACATCATGGTTAAGGTAATTAACATTACCATGTGTGATGAAGACACTTTTTGAAATGTCTCAAATCTGCTGGTTTTGAAGTCACATGAGGCAAAACTCTTCCTTATTCTATGACACCGTGGCACATATATGACAGTATGCCTGAATCTACCCTTGTTCTTAAGATTTCCTTTCTACTATAACTTCTGTAAGCTCCCCCTGACATAGCCATCTCCTTAAACCTACATGGTCCCCTCATTTGACTCCTCTAGCCCCTAATGATTTTTTCTGCCCTATCATAAAGGAAGACACAGAACCTGCCACACTCTTTCAAAATGGTCTACTGATTACTCAGACACACTCTACCTCAGAATGTATCAGAGCTGCAAACTGGTAGAGGCTGGAAGGAAGCATCTTTGCTGTTTCTTTTATTGCTGCTCTCCATCCCTGGTTTTGACCCCTAGAAGTGGACTAGATGGACCTTTGATGTATCCAAGGGCAGTCATTCTCAAGCTGCCAAATGTACCCAAGAACACCAGAGTTTCCCTGCCTCTCCTTCATTAATTTGAATCTTCCTCTGTCTTCTACGCAGAGACAGTATTAGTGAAACTCCTGGAGACTGAACTATCTTTGTGGCTACTACCTCTTTGTCAAACGTGGGTGGTGGGATGAGGTAGTGAGCTGAAGTCTCCCCATGCCAGGGACAGGCTGACATTCTGAGCCAGCAGAAGCACCAGCATATTGGGTAGGTTTCTTTGCTACTGTAGTGCACTTTCAGTATAAGTTGCTCCACATGTAGGTTTCCAAATCAATGAATACAGCCTTTCAGAGCCATCAGAAGCTAGTCGTGCAGCAGCTGGCTGCTAAGATATTTCTTCTGCAATTTCTGGACTTACCAACTGTTGTTGGGCAGCAATATTTAACCAAAGGCTGTGGTGTAGGGCTTATTTAGCCAATGACGTCTGTGACACCTGTGGTGCCAAAGAACTGCTTTGAGTTGCAGCAGTGTTAGGGCTAACAGCACTCTTCCAGGCTTTCCTACTCAGCAGGAAGCAGTTGCACAGCCATGCAAGTAAATTACAGGCTTATCATTCCTCATTCAAGCATCAGCACAGTCATTCAGCACAATCCCCATGTCCCTACATCAAGACCATAGAAAACTAGTGGCTTGAACTGTACTGTGTATTTCTGCTTCACCTTATTTATTGCCCCTGCTCAGTAACTTTGCTGCATGGTTATTCAGCTTTCAATAAGGAGCATGTGGCACAGAGATGACTGGAAGACAAGGCAGTAGAAAAGAGCAGCCTAGGAAGCAGTTGTGCAAGGCTTATTATAAAGGGCAGCTAACTGATTCATCAGTGCCTTCCCCTGCAAACCATGCCATACAAATGCTATTTTGAAATTAGCCTTATGGGATAAGAAGGATTAGTTGGCAATGGTGTGCATGCACGAAGTGTGAATATGTAATGTCTTCTCTCCCTAAAGGAAGATTGTTTCTTGGGTTTGGGCTTTTTTTTTTTCCCCTCTAACTGCATGGTGCTTGGTTTCAACTTAATTTATGATAGGTGCCCCAAGGCCATTTTTGCAGCCAATTCTAATTCAAGGGAATTAACGGGATTTTCATTCTCTAGCATTGGACTGGTATTCTGGCTCTGACTCTCACCCAATGTTGAGGAAGAAGGCAAAAGAAATGTTACAACCCAACATAATAATGCTGCAATAAGGAGAGATACCAGGATTGCCTCCTTTTGTAGGTCTTGCAAGGAAAAACAGCAAATCTGCCAGGCTACAGCTTGCTGTGTTAGCATGCAGGGAGGTTGAAAGAGCATATGGCAGGAATGGCTGCCTGGCTGCAGTGCACCTATTGCCAGCCCCGTCATTCAAGGCTGTGGAGACAAGATAAAGGTCTATTTTAGTGCCCTGACAGCTGACAGGAACCTGTCATATAGCAGAAGCTGGTGAATCTCAGTCAGGGGAAAAAGGGGAAGAGAAATCAAAAGCAATCAGAGTCAGTGCATGCTTGTCTAATCTCCCAGGGGCAAGAGATAGGATGAGGTCTCTCATATATGCTGTGCATACAGCACCTAGCACAAAGGGGTGCAAGAAGTAGACAGAAGAAGATGCCAGAAGAATCTGGACTGAACTTTATTTCATGTTGTAGCTGCTTTTCACGTGACCTGGGGAAATGTAATGCTGTTGGACATGAGGAAAGCTCCTCTGGGATGTCCCTGTGACTACCCAAAATGAAGAAGAACCTGAGCTGGCAAGATCTTCTTTGCAGTGCTCCTGATAAGTGCAGGGTTCATTCCCCACATCTCCAGAGTCAGGATATGGGGGAGGAATAAGAGGGTGTTTTCTTTAGGGAAAATTTTGACTCTTCCTGCAAAATCAGTCACAGTTCCTGGGCTGGGAATCTAAATACTGCAATGTTTTAATGAAAAATGTTCTGCAGAGAGCAAATACTTTCTGTTAGTGCATCTAGAAAAAAAGGGGAAAGATCCCATGGAATAGTTTTGTCTGGTTTTGAGCTCATCTTCCTCTCTATTTAGTTTTAGTTGCATGATGTTAGACACAGTCCCTCTACTGAGTCTTCCAAAACCAGCTTCTCCTATCTTTACAGTTGCTTCCAGGTAATTCCTCACATAATAGGTTTTGAGCTTGGGCACTGCTGTGTCACTTCCACTCCTGTAAACATGCAGCCTTTCCCCCCAACAAAGCTAGTAGAAGTGTCTCTTGTATGGTGTTCTGCATCTTATCAAATCACACCTACGGGCTGCTTGCTCCTTGAGGCAGGAGACCTCTTTTAGACATTAGCTACATTAGCTGAGCATACTGCTGGAGCTAGACAGATGTGTCAGCTCCTTTCATCTGTTAACACAAGTGCAAATAAAATTCGACCTGGATTTCAGTGGCAGTAGGGAATAAACTCCGGATTCAGATCCAACAAGCAAGGCATTTGAGTCAGATTTATGTGCTTGCCTTGGAACATAACGTCCCTAAAAACAGAACCTGGATTCACTCCTTCTCATTGACATACTGTGTCAACGACACATCTTCTTAATGTGCCTCTGGTGTCTGATTGTTCCTCATGTTTCCTCTGGCTTCACACAATAAACCACCTTTAGAACAAGCACCTTGCCATCTTGGAAGCTAAATAAACTCGGTCTGTGCCTGAAAAATGTAGGAAAGAAGGCAAAAGAAATGTGCCAGCAAGGGTGGAAGAGAAGCTTATCTTGCCTTGGCTGGGCTCACTTTGGTTTCCCTCTTCAGCTTCTTTCCATCAATAGTCGTACTAATGTATCCCCAGCGGTGCTGATCCCAGAACAATATGCTGCAAAGATGATTACAGTCTAAAAAAGAAAAGAAAACCCTGTCACCATGGATGTCATGGGTTTCAGCTTTTCACATTTAATCCTTTAATTGGTCTTTCTGGCAAGAAGAATTCGATACTTGGCTTTACTGCTGCATGGATGAGCCCTATTGCAAATCCCATTGGGATGAAGTTACAGTCATTTGGCAGTAAGAAGATCCTTAGCAACCTCTCAAAAGGCTACCCAGAGGGTTCCTTGTTGACATCACAGTTTCTGTGTGATGTCATAAAGCCTTCTTTATGACAAACCAAAACCAAATAGGCAGTAGAACCCCTGGGTATCTGATGGGACTGTGGCTAGCCCTTACTCTGCTATTGTATGGATTGCTATGGCAAGGGAAAGTTTGGGTCTTGGCTTACAGCCACAATACTGAATAATGCAAAATACAGAATAAGAAGGTTCAACAGGCTGCATGTGCAATAAAAGCAAATATTGTAAAGATATTGAGTGCACTGGGCAAGAGGGAGAGAGAACATTATACTGAGTCACTTGGGTAGGTCTAGTCTCAGATGTCTTCCAAACTTATATACTACTGCTTTATGAACAGTTCTATAGGCTACCTGTGTGCTGTTGGGCAGACCCAGACAAGGTCTAAGTCATCTGAGCAATCCTCTCTAGAGGAGACAGTTTTGTTTTACGGGATTATACAAGTAAGTTGCCTTGGAACTTCCCAGCTAAACATCTCAATAAAATTTAATCTCTCATGCCCCAGGGCAGGAGCAATAGCAGCTTCTTTGCATTCCAGATGAGCAGCCCTTGAGGTATGAAAGAGAGAAACGACTTCATTTAGAATAAAGTTAAACACAGGAGCTCTGATTCACAGTCCTATTCATTAATGACTAGTAACTCTTTCTTCTCTTAGAGAAGGGGAAAGACTTAAGCCAATGGGTGACCCTCCAAGATAGAAGTGCACTTTCTTCTAAGTTAAGAAGTTCCTGAAGATTTGGCCCTAAAATCTCCCTTCAAGTCACTCAGTTTGTGCTGATGTAACTCATGAGGCATCTGGATCTTACGACCCATCGTCATGCTGTACGTGCAAGGAAAAGGGAACAGATTAACACCCATGAAGCGAAAAGTAAGAGCGTCACCTCCAAGGCTGGGCCTATTGTGCTTCTTGCAAAGGGTGGGGTAGGATTGGTAGAGCTCTGCGTCCATCCTGGATGTCACCATGGCACACCCACGCCAACATCTCCACGGAGACACAGCACATTTCTAGCTCCTGCATCACCAACTTGTTGCCAAGGAAACAAGAGGATGCAAGGGGAAGAAAAAAAAAAAAGGAGGAAAAAAATCTCAATGACATTCAATTTTGAGACAGTCAAGAAACCCCTGAAAGGGATTTTAAAAGTGCCTGAGAAGGAAATGGAAATTGGGCTTCTAATTACAGATTCTCAACCAACTCCTTTTTATTCCCCGGTTATTCTGTCTGCTCACGTCACTGTCTTCCTGCCATTCTCTGTCTACAGAGGTACGAATGCCAGACATCAGTGAAAAGAAAATCAGAAAGAGCTTTCCTGGAGTGAAGGAGAGGAGGGAGGGAGGGATGGAGGGGGAGAAGGTTACTTGGTACAAGCAATAGCGGAGATTCCGTAACTCAGAGAAAGGTGGTGGACAGAAGCTGCAGAAAGGGAAATGTGTGGCAGAAAGGCAGAGTGGGAGTGGAAATGTCTGTAAGAAGGGGATATGTGCAGTTGGCAGGTGTGGGTGTACACATCGACACCCAAATGCATATCTATTTTTATATATGCAGCTGAAAAGGCACATGTGTATACAAAGGTAGCTCTAAATCCACAGTCAAAACCCTGAGTTGTGCACCTCCCCAAAATCTTTATATTGACTTAGAAATCAAACAATTAAACAAAAACCTTTGTCTTTTCATGTTGTTTCTTTTATATCACTGAATTTACAAGCTTGCTCCACAACCAGAAAAGCAACAATATCCATCCTTTTTTAAATGACAGCCAGCATGTTCATGCAACCACCTGATTCCAGGAGCTGTGGCTTTGCAGAAAAGCAACAAGAATACAAGGAGAATCACAAGAAGGCGCTGAGAGTTCGCAGTGCACATAAATGTGAGAGCACACAAGAGAACCAGTAGATGCACCTGCTACAAAGCTCATGAATGAGTCCAAAGGGGAGGATTTGTTGGGTGTTTCTGTGCAGAGAGACACGGCCACCAAGACGAGCTGTACAGGTGCTGTCAAAGCACAGCAGAGCCAGCTTCCAGCAGCACTGAAACCAGCATGCTCCAGAATTAGAAGCACTAGCTATCTTGGGAAATGAGTATTGAGAACATTAACTGTTGGAATAAATGCCTGCATATCATCTTGGGCATGGGAGACAGAGAAGGTTTCATCGGATGATAGCATGAAGCCGTGCAGATGTTTAATGGCTATCCTGCACAGCTTGCATTGGGGTTAGTGCTGTAGCAGATGAAAGAGCTCTGTCTTCACTTTCTTCTCTTCAGTATTCACAGTCTCACCCTTTTTCATGCCTCAAGTCTGTCATCAAGCTTGCAGCCAGAGGTGAGATGGCTGTAGGCCAAAAAGGCAAACTTCTAGACAAAAGTTAACTCTTGCTGAATCTCTGTGAAGGCCTTACAGAATGACACTGAGGGATCCCCATTAATACCAAAGGAGTTCATCCAGGTTGAACACCCATGGAATTAACAACTTATGGCTGTTGATAATAGAAGGCTGCCAGCAGGTCCATCCCAGGTACAGAAGAACCAGTGCTGGCCAAACATCAATATCCCTTTGTGCCCCCTACCACCTTCTCCCTGCCCCTTGCACGTGCCTTTGCAGGACTGAGAAGTCCCTCCCTAATTTGAAGCAGATTTTCTTCCCCTTGCTAGAAGCAGTTGTGAAGGAGAATGCCAAGTGCTTCTGTCCATACCTGTGTGCTGGCAGCTCTGGCAGTCCAAAAGCTTTTCCTGAGGTTTCCATGACATGGAAGTGATGGATATATGAATCACAGTTGTGGAGAACACCAGCCTACATGCAGATACTGCGCTCAGATTAGCAGAAGCAAGTCCTGGCCATCCCAGTTCTCTGCTGCTTACGGCATGAGGTAGCTTTAAGTATCCAGTCGCCTTAGGGCCTGTAAGCAGGAGAGGACAGGGAGACCACCTCTCACATGTGTGCAGCAATGTGAAACCACAAGAACACAAGCAGCCTAAATGATGAAGCCTAAGGTCAGATTAAAACATTTTAAGT
The DNA here is from genome assembly GCA_026283785.1 of Coracopsis vasa. NCBI lineage: Eukaryota > Metazoa > Chordata > Aves > Psittaciformes > Psittacidae > Coracopsis > Coracopsis vasa. Next base: position 16,682 of record JANHGB010025946.1, read on the forward strand.
GGTTGTCAGTGTCACTTCAACATCGTTCCCAAGCGAGGTGGCAATAACTAGAGTGACTTAACTGAAGGCCATGGAAAGTGGCCTCTGCTCTGTGTGCCCCAGTGCCTTGCAGGCTCAGCCTTTGTCCTTGGAAGCAGAACGCAGTGTGGGCACATCTGAAGAGGCCATGTAACTCCACAAGATCCTGGTGCTAAGAATGGAACATGGGTTAAGATATAGGGAAGCAGAGGCATTGCTGTCAAGATGCAAAGCCTGAGCCACGGAGAAGACAGTAGAAGCCTTTTTCGTCTCTTCAGCACACAAAAAGGTTCATCTTAATTCTCCATCATATGGCTCAGTCATGCTTTTCCTCTAGCATATCCAAAATGTCAGAGATAAAAACACCGTTAGGCGACTACTTCCTGAATAAAAACTGAGTGCTTTTAGCAGGCAGTTTAGAGTCACAAATTGCTCCTGAAAAAGGATTTAATGTATTCTTTTTAAAAATGCATGTTTATATCACAACTTCCAGCTTCTGAATCACCAGTCCATGTTCATGTTTCCTGGAGGGAAAGATGGGGTTTTCGGTAACTTACTGTTTTGAATGAATTTATCATGGAATACTCAACAAGTATAATTAAAATTTGCTTTAGGCAAAGTACAAGTTCTGATAAGTTCTGATTCCTCTGTTTACTCCAAGTGCTGCTCTTCAATGAAATGAACATTTATTCCAACTGACTCTGTTTTCTCAGGGGGGAATTTTAAGTCTTATTTCCCTAGATATTCTTTTGCCTCTTCAACAAACATTTTAATAGCATTTTTTAAAAGCCTAAGTGCTTGGAGTGAAAAAGCTATTGAAAATTCCAGAATTTGGGGAAAAATGTTTCTCAAACACTGACAGTGGGTTTTTTGTGAATAAAATGGAAACAGAGTTTACAAATTCTCTAAAATACATGCAGACACCTGCATACAGAGAAACACACAGGCTGTGTTATTTTCATACTTACATTTTCATCTTGTGAAATAGGCAAATATTGTGACTTTATCTTTCTCTGACCTTCTCTTTAACATACACAGTGTAGACTCTCTTGTGTATGCATACATACACATGCACACACACTGTCACACACTGCATCCCTAAAATGCATACACAGTGTCATACAGTGTCACTGTAGAATGACACATATACGTATCATCCTCTAAACACACACAAGTCTTCTCTTTACATAGAACTGTTTATATAGAATGGTTAGGTTTGGGTTGGAAAGGACCTTAAGATCATCCAGTTCCAACCCCCTACCATGGACAGTGACATCTCACAGAAGACAATGTCGCCCAGGGCTCTGTCCAGCCTGGCCTTGAACACTGCCAGGGATGCAGCAATCACCACTTCTTTGGGCAACCTGTTCCAGTGCCTCACCACCCTCACAGTAGAGAACTTCTTCCTTATATCTAACCTGAACTTCCTGTTTAAGTTTGAACCCATCACCCCTTGTCCTATCACTACAGTCCCTGAGGAAGAGTTCCTCTCCAGCGTCTTTGCAGGCCCCCTTCAGATATAAGCACAGCTACACACACACACCTGCACAATGAAATCTTCCTAACACAGAGACCTCGAAACCACAACTTTATCTCTAGTACATACTGTCATTCCTTTTTCTAACACAGTGTAATCTCTCTCTTGCTCACTTTCCTTCATACCCACAGACAGACACATACAGTGTAATCTTATCTTGCTCAGATGCAACGACAGGATCTACATTATTTTCCAAACTGCATAAACACTTTCTGCCTGACATTTTCACTCACAGACTCCATCACTCACAACTACACCAATGCTCACAGAGATGTGAGGGTGTAGATCAAAGTCCTGGATCACACAAAGGCCCATGTGCTCACATAAAGAGGCCTTTTCTGGCAAGACTTTGTTTTACAAGGGTGAAGACATTATAAGCAGTGTTTCCACTCTGGATGCAGTATTAGTTACACAGTGCTTCTTGTTATGATTATTACACCACCAACAAATAGTGAGAGGCTTAAGCAGCTGGATAAAAAATGTCTGCTAGATTATAAAAACAGATTATTTCTGTATTGCTATCATTGTCAAACACTTCATTGATACCTTCCATGATACGTGCTGCAAGCAAATTACAATATGCAGTTACACTGATATTTCCTGTGACATATAATATGCTGTAGGCCCTGAGCTTTCAAAAGCAAAGAAGAAAGATGTATAGAGGAGGTTCCACCTCCACTTAAGCTATTATTTCTACAACAAAAGTCTATGCTTAAATCACTTGTATTAGCAGGATTGTTCTAATGGGAATATTAGATGAAAGTCTGCCTCTGCAAGGTTCTTTACACAATGGAGAGTGGTAACAGTAGGAATTAGAGGATGCAACACAGAGCACTTCCCTTACATGTAATTGATTTGGAGCCAGGGTAGGTAGCTGATAGTATAGGGGGCAGTGGGACCTCTGCACAAGGGAATTCCATACCCTTGCTCTGATTTCCAGTCTCCAAATTACCTCATAACAGAAACAAATAGTAAAATGAAAATAGAGTGAAGAATCTGATCATTGATATTACAGAATAGCTAAAGGGGAATTTTTTGCAGGCTACAAGGAGTTTTACTACCTCCATAGATCAGGCTTTAAAGAAAAACTGCAGAGGACAAAGTTATTTTAAAGGAATCTCTATAAACTGGCTTCAAAGGTATTGTCTTAGCTCTAAAGAAGTACCCTTGGCTAAACACAAGTAGGGCCACTAACAGGCAGCAACTTGCTACCACCTGTGGGAAAATGCTACTTTTAGGTCATATGGGGATTTTGCCTAAAAATTTGATCTAATACATCAATAAGGCTTTAAGAGCACTTCCTTGGACACATGGGAAAGGGACGAGCATTGTGCTACTGCTGATGCACTGAGAGGAGCGGAAAAGCAAACACAGCTGTCCTACTACCAGAAGGGACTGAAAGAAAGGTTTTCCTTTGATGGCCTGTAATACTGCTCTGATTAACAATACCTTGCTTTGAGAACACTGTCTGGTTACCTGTATCAGTGCAGCTCCCATTAGAAAGACTGCTGAGCCAGAACCAACTGGGATCACAGGCAACCTGAGTGGAGGAATGGAGGCAAAGAGTGAGAGACACATTGATCCCGTTTTAGAAGTGTGAAAGCCTGGAGCTTGAAGAACTGCTCCCAGAGGGTATGAAAGCGAATGTGTGGTACCCTTGGCTATGACCACTGTAGAATGCACAGGTGCATTGTCAGCAACACTGAAGAGGTCATAGGAAGCTCCATGTCCAGCAGTATTCCAGCCCTTGTTAGGCTATAATCCCATTGGAAGTCTGAAGCAGTGGTTTCCTGACACTACCTGTGCAGCCTTCAGCTACCACACAAATACCTAAAGCCATGCACATAACAAAACTAGACTACTTCTAACCACTTTTGACAAGATAGAAATTGACTTTAATCTATAGCAGGAAGCACGTATCACCACAGACCTTGCAAAATCCATACAACGAGCGTTAATGTCAGCCTCTTTCTATCCACAGAATTGATAGAGTGGGAGCAGATGCACTGCAAACTTCCCCCACACACCACATACCCTCATGTGCCTCTTCCCCTCTTGCACCCTGGAACTGATGCCAAGTGTCCACAACCCCATCTGCAAGGCCATTCACAACACTGGAATGCTGTGTTGCAGTAGAGGAGAAGAGGACATTCCACAAGCAGGATGCAATCTCACTCTTTCTCTTAGGTAGGAAAGCATCACTAAGCCTTGTTCTACAGGGAGAAAACTATGTAGCAACCACAAGCCTAATACAGCACATGGGCTTCCTGACCCCTTTCCCAAGACATCTGGGCATCTGCTGCATCAAAAATATTCCTTAGAAAACAGACTGAGATACTAATTCCGCTGCCCTCAGCAGCTCCAGACATTCTTCCTTCTCCCTGCCATCAAACAGCCTGACATTAGGGAACCTGATCATTCTGAATGCTATTTAGATGTCATTCCTGCTTGAGAAATGTTGGTAGCCCTCATGCTGCCCTACCCATGAGGGCTGCTGACCTCAAACCCCTACTTGCTGGTTGTGAGACAGATTTCTTTCTTAGAAACAACTTCAGCAAGTGACCCAGGACCTGCAGGAAAACGTCACCTGTGGGTTAGTCAGCTCATTTGGAGAAGGATCTGCTCAGCATCTACTTGTCATGGTGTCTGGGCCACTGATTTCTCCTGAGGAATAAACCTGGGGATTTTGTGCCCCGCTGAACAAATGGCTTTCCACAGGTCACTTGGTCAGTGGTGCCACTGTCTCTGCCATCTCCATGTCAGTCACCTCCTGACCTTGCTGTTGTTCCTCCAAGCATGATCAGAGGCCCTGCTGTCAAACTTTCAAGGTAGAGCTCAGTGTGGACTCCTGCAGCTCTTCTATTTTTATCTCTAATGAGATTGACCCACAGAGGCCACCCCATTGAGGATTCAGAAGAAAGCCACTTATCAAGCTGACAGAGGCACGTGACAAAGCTTCTTCCTCTCTGTCTCTTCCACACTTCCCATCTCCTTCTCTCACTGTCTAATCAAGCTAGTTATCTATCTTGCTGTCACAATAGTAGTTAAGTAGCTCTTCAATATTTCAGAAATAGAAACAACCAACATCCTCCTTTCTTCGTTTCCTTCCCAGGCTGGAGGAGGAATTGTTAAACTAGGTTTTTAGGTGGTGCGATTTGTTTGCTTGTTTATATGCGTACATGTGAGTGGGTGTTTTGTAGATGCGAAGAGCTCGACGAGGGAGGGCTAGGCTGTGTATTTATTACCAAGAGTGGATGCATGACCTTCCATAGCTGATGCAGTATGGACCTCCACAGCCTGTCAGCACTCTGTCTCCTGCCCCACTAGTAAACCTGGGCAATTGCCATGGAAGGAGGAGATTTACTGGGGGAAGGGAGAAGAAAGAGCAGTAATTTTTTATGGATTTGTCTACTTTAACACTGCCTGGCCTGGATAAACAAAGACTACAGTCTGAACATCTAAATGTGAGGCAAATGCTGGGGAGAGGATCAGTACCCTTTAGTAGGCCAACTGCTATGGACAGGGAGGAGAAGACAGAGGAGTTCTCTTCGGGGTGGAAGCAGCAGTGGAGTGAAACACTGTGCAGATCTTCAGAGAAACTTTGACACATTTTGTGTCCTGAGATATGACAGAAGTCATTTCCTGGCCAGGGTACTTTAAAAAGAAAAAAAAGTATTTACAAAACTTCTCTAAAAAAATATGTTTGTGCCATAAAGTACAAATACCCTAAAATATTTTGCTCTCATCAGTGACAGATATTCCACTGGCTCCTAACAACCACATTTACTGGAACAGCTTTCATCCTTTTCACAGCTCTTCCTTTCTCCATGTGCCATATGTTTTGTGTGGATCCTGTAAACAGAAAGAACCGGAGGCAATACTGAGGGTCTCCTGCCATTTTTGAAGCCAATTACTACACAGGAGATAAAATACTATCAAACCTGATGGCAGGAGTTTCACAGTGAAAGGACACGGCAGATGAATGTACTTGAGAGAAGGTATTTCCAGCGTTGGATTCACTGGAAGAGTGTTACCTCTGTCCAGATTGCATGGCCATTTGGGGACATCATGCCGGGATGATTGTTTTCAGATTTTAGAGTAAATGGTATGAAAGGGAAAAAAAGAATCTGTGTTCACTCCAAGGCAGTCTCTAAGTTTGTCCAACTGAATACCAGCCTTTCAGCATCAAGTTCCAACAGATTTGTGTGTTAAGTTACTAGTAGTAGAGTAGTAGAGTCACTGCTGTCAAGCCCTTCCTCACATATATGTGTACATGAGAGATAGGTCAGAGGGGAGAGGTGAAGGTGAGGTGCTAGGTACTGGAGGAACCCTGTAGTCCTGCAATGCTCATTTTAAAGAGGATGAAAAAAAGTAAGACAAAATTGCTGAACGAGCTGGATTCATATTCTAGGTGCCTATGAGACAAAAAGGCTTCCTCTTTAAAAGCAACAGCTGATGAGGAATTGATTGGATGGTTGCATCCAAAGAGTAGTGGTCAATGAATCAATGTCTAGAGACTGGTGACAAGTGGTGTCCCTCAGGGGTCTGTATTGGGATCTTCATCAATGACATGGACAGTGGGACACCCTCAGCAAGCTTGCTCATCATGCTGAGCTGAGTGGTGCAGTTGACATGCCTGGGGGACAGATGTCAACCAGAGGGACTTGGGCAAGCTCTGAAAGTAGGCACATATGACTCTCATGAGGCTGAACAGACCAAGCGCAAGGTCCTGCTCCTTGGTCCAAGCAATGCCCGGTATCAATACAGGCTGGGGGATGAAGGGATTGAGAGCAGCCCTGAGGAGGAGAAGAACTTGAGGGTACTGGTGCACGAAAGGCTGGACATGAGCCAGCAGTGTGTGCTTGCAGCCCAGAAAGCCAACTGTACCCTGGGCTGCATAAAAAGGAACGTGGCCAGCAGGTAAAGGAAGGCAAATCCGCCCCTCTACTCTGCTCTGGTGAGACCCACCTGAAATGCCAGATTCAGCTCTGGAGTCCTCAGCATAGGAAAGATATGGACCTGTTGGAGAGGCTCCAGAGGAGGGCCACAAAAATGATCAGAGCAATGGAATACCCAGACAGGTTGTTCAGCACAGAAGGCTCCAGGGAGACTTTACTGCAGCCTTTCAGTACTTATAAGAAAGATGGAGACAAATATTTTAGCATGGCCTGATGTGGTAGAACGAGGTAATGGTTTTAAGCTGTAAGGGTAGATTTAGACTAGATACAAGGAACACATTTTTTACAATGAGGGTGGTGAAACACTGGCACAGGTTGCCCAGAGTGAGGGTAGATGCCCCATCCCTGGAAACATTCAAGATCAGTTTGGATGGGGCTCTGAGCAACCTGATCCAGTTGAAGATATCCCTGCTCACTGCAAAGGGTTGGATTAGATGACCTTTAAACACCCCTTCCAACCCCAACTATTCTATGGTTCTATGATTTAGGAAGTCCTGAACTTGAGAAAGCAGAAGGGAAGAAAATGGGCACTTCAGCTGTAGCACAGCTGTAATGAACAATCCTGAATAGTCATTACAGTTTCTCAGCATCAGGATGTCAATGGAAAGCCATTGCACCTCTGTGTGAGATTGGCTTAAAAACACGCTATTCAAACAAACCCAAATCATATAATATGGGCGCTTTTTATATCCTGTCTGGGTTTTGAGTTCTCAGATTTCACCTGGTCCAATTTCTCAGTATTGTCTGCAATTGTGAAGACTAGGAGCACACATTTACCAAAATGAAACCTTTTATTAGCATGTATTCCCATAATTCCAGTGTCTGGGGATTGTAAGAAACACCTGAAATATCCCTCAATGCACAGTGGCAATTCTTAGCTGTTCCTAGCACAAGTCTGTTATGGTCTTTGTGTTAACGCATAAGGAGACTTCCCCTTCCATATGCCATGACCTTTCCTTAAAGTTATTTCATATATAAATATGAATATAATATTTTATATATAAATAGATATATTTCACATATAAATATAAAGCATTTCTGGAACTGCTGAGCTACTGCTCTGTGTATTCAACATTAGAGCTGAACCCATATCAAAGTCTCCTCCTACAAGGTAGACCAGAAGCAATATAAAAGCAGCAGGAGTTGCATCCTTCCCCTATTTCAAATAGGCCAGCACTGGGGGGATTACACCCCAAATAACGCATGCCAGAGGGTCTCTACTAGCCCATTCCTAGAGGATTAACACCCCCCTGAGGAGAAGGTTCCCTCTCTCACTTCCTTTTTCCCCATTCTGCCTCACTAAAAGAAAAGGCTGCATCTTTCACCAAGCAGAGTCAAGCCTGCAAATCCCTTGGCAGACAGCAGATTTCTCTGTTTGCCGGCCCTTCTGTGACCAATTCACACAGTACAAACAAATGATGATGCAGATGCTAAAGATGGCAAGACATCACAGTGTAAACACAGGCTCTTATGGGATCCTGACAGCTCCACCACTTAGATCATTGCACACTGAAAGCAGGAGTGAGCTCACAATGCCTCTGTTCTCATCCCACTTGGACTCCCAGGTAAAATGGTTCATGCCTACGTGAGATCTGTATGGCACATGAAAGCCTTTCCTCTGGGGATCCAGAACTAGCACAGAGACCAAGAACCTGGGAAAATTTAAGGCTCTGCAGTCCTGACAGCATCACCAATATTCACATGGAAACCTGAGCATCACTACCTGCAACAAAAGCAAACAACCAGAGAGCATGAGGCAGTGGATCTCTTGCTTCCTGCACATTCTCCACAGGCAGAAAATCAGAAACCAGAAGATCCACAGCACAGTGCACACACCTCCCACACCCCTTCCCTTCCCCAGACAGCAAGCAAGGGAAGGCGAGTGCTAGGAAGAAGGCAGAGCTGGCTCCCTCATGTGAGAGCCCTACTCATAAAACTCAATTAAGTGGATTACAGATGAGCTCATTCCCAGTGGTGGGTCACATTCCATTAGAGGCAGGCTCGATGCCAGGCAGTCTCAGTGCTGCTGGGATAGCACTGCAGTCCACCCCACCACTTACCATCTCTGCCTCTGATCTCACCGCACCTTGCAGGAGCTCCTGCCCCATGCCCCCGGATCATTGCTCATCCCTGCTTGCTCTCCCAGTGATATAACCAGGGCAAGCATTAGGTCATGGAGAGAGAAAGGGATGACTGAGCTCTCAAAAACACTTCCTTAGGTAGCAATGTGGGAAAGGAAAAGCATAGGGAGGGAGAGTCAAGGGAAAGATGAGCAAAAAGGGAGGTTCTGTGGAAAATGATGGTAGAGTTCAGGGAAGGATGGAAACAGCAGCCCCATAAACTGGATCAGTGGTATTTTACATGAAAGGAAGAGCAATCAGAGCTCTCAGCTCACTAATCCCAAAGGCTTTTCCTCACAGCATAGGTGATAAGGTATAGGTATAAGATTACAGCATCATCTGCTATAAAAATGTATACATACCACCTACAGACACTGCACTCCACACTCACAAATGTCTGTGTGTGTTTGTGTACAGGGAACAAAGAGCGTGTCTGAGGTAGATTTGTGTGTGGGAATGACTCTGTTTGGAAGAGAAGGTGAATGAACCTGTGGAGGGTAAGCATATGTGGGGTGAGGGCAAGAGAAAGCTGGGTGAACAAGTATGTGGAGTGTAATATATGAGCTGGAGTAAGTCAGATGTTACAAGCACCTGCAGGCATTTTGTCAGATTTGAGACCCATTTTGCCTTGCTTTGTGCATCCCACTTTGCTTTTCACTGTTTGCAAACGTTCCTGGCAGCTCAGCTTAACTCGCACAAATAGCAACCAAGCAAGAGTGAGCCAAGTATGTTGTGAAATAGGTTGAGGAAGGTGCGGGGTTTTGTGCAGATCCAAGCAGCAGGGGCTTTGTACCATCTGGAACTTGCATACCAAGTCCCAGGCAAGGGCCTACAAGGGAGATAAATCTAGTTACCTTCCCCCTATTTGCCATCCCACGTGAGGAACGAATACTTCAGACCAGTTTCAGAGTGAGATATGCTGTCTGGACAATGATCCTCACACGGCATGGACCCACACAGCGCAGGCATCTGCTATCCTGGCACAGGAGACTTCAGTATCCACAAGCTGAGAGAGCTTTCTGCTTTACCTCAGAAAGAGCTTAGAGGAAGACAGCAGCCGTATGTTTCACTCCCTTGTGTGTGACAAGTGAACTCAGTTTGGCAGTGGGAGGCAGCAGGTCTCCTATTTGTTTTACCACCAGTTTACTGGGCAATTGAACAACTCCAACTCACCTTCTCCACATCTCTGTTTCCTAAGATATATAAAAGTAGCAGTAAGGACACAGACACCGCTTGACAAAAAGCACTATGTAAGACTCAAGTAATGTTATTCTCCTACACTAGCTGAGGGTAACTGCCAAATCTCCTTTGCATTCACTGGCAACCATATCCAACACTTAAGATCCAAAGAAATCCAAGCCTGAATTGCAGGAGCTCCCACTCTAAGCTCTCCAATTCTGTCAGTCCCTTCAGCAGATCATGACCTGAGTTCTGCCTATCTCATGATCTCCAGCATAATACATAGAGCCCATCCAAGGTGTCACAGGATCTCACAGATCCTTTGCCATGTCCCAGATTGCCCTTGGCAATGTCACCACCTGGCTGTATGTTGAGTGTATTAGAGTCCAGAATAGCTGGGACACAGAAGTACTGTGGCCATACCCTTTCCTTCCCCATCATGGTGCCAGAAGAGCTCAGGGTCATATATAGCACCCAAAAAATACCTGACCCCTTGCTTTTTAGTCTGCTTTTTCCTCCCTTTCTGACTGGCTTTTCCTTATCAGCATCACTCTTTCTGCTACCCGAACCCAAAGGTTCGCTCCAGCCAGTGCTGCATGCATTGTGCCTCACCCTGTCTGTGTTCCTGAGGGTTCCTCTAATGGCTGACAGTGCAGTGCTATATCCTTCTGTCTGTGCGCATGAATTAGCTAGCCCTTCCATTTCACCTTCAACACAAACACAGTGACCTGCCTATGCAAACAGCCCCCTCTCCCTTTAACTAGAGGGAAGACAATATATTGCCTCCCTGGGGAGCTTAAGAGAGAAAGAGAAGAAAAACAGACGCTATCAGGATGCCAAAGCACTATGTATAAAAAGGTGCTGCCCCAAGAGCAGTTATTGAACCACGGCCAGCAATAGCATGGTTCTAGCCAGTGTGTTTTTCTCCCCGCTCCAGTACTCCTTGCTCCACAAGTGTATTTCATTCAATGAAATGGTTTAAGGCACTGCCTGCAAGGAGGATCTTTTGTGAAATACCACGGCTCTGCCTTCTAAAGCTTCCAGCTGAATGAGACTAACTGCTGCGGTTGCCACAGCACAGGCTACACAAAAATGATGCTTGTGTTTAATTACACTGAGTGGTTGAGGCCACTGCCTTACTTTGCTCTGGGATATATTCTTCTGAAAAGCAGCCAGGTAATTCTGCTGCTGCCATTCCCACAGTGTCCTGGGAAGGGAGGAGGGCTGACAGGGAAGGGGCTTTCTGCCAGGTTTAGCTAGAGTGAATATATCCGAGCTGGGGGAATCTCAAAGGATGTGGCTACTCCAAGCAGAGATCTCCCAAGGCAGTGCCAAAAGTGGCTGGTCTCGCTAGTGTAGGTAAAACTCAGTTGTGATGTGGGGATTTCAGCTGTGCAAGAAGAGGAAAGAAAAAGGACTGGGAAGGGAAAGAAGAAGAAAGGAACTTGAATGGGGATCCTTCAAGACTCCAGGAGGAACAGAGGCAGCAAGGATGCTCCTGGGAGGCCAGCATCTTCAGCTGTAAATGTTTTACACAGTTCAGCCATTCTCTGAGGGATGTTGCCAATCTGGCTTTGGCACAGCTCACAGCAGGGTTGGAAGTGTTTCAGTACCCTTCCTTGTAGCTACTACCTACTTTTCCTGGAGTTGATCACTGGGTAGTTGTGCCCCAAATAACTCCAGAGCTGGAAACAATATAGCCACACATGCTTCAAGACCCAGTGAAATCTGCTCAGACATGGGGGAGATTAACCTGAATGTTACACTGTGCTAATCGGCTAATTTCCTTCCAGGGCTCATGTCTCTGCATGGATAAGCACAGATATACCAGCTCATCTGGTGCGTGCTCAAGTGCTCACTGTACAGCACTGACTTACTCATCTAAACATAGCCAGGGTACCGAATCCACGTTTTCACTCCCTCACGGACACTGTCTTCTATGGTGCACTCAAAGCTCCTCTCATCTTCAACAAAATCCTCTCAAACCACTTCAGGAATCTGCCACTGCATCCATTGGCTAAGCTTCATTCATGGCGACACTAAGGAGACCTGGATAAGGGAGAATCCACTAAGTTTCTTTCCTTCTCCGGTTCAGAGCCTTTGACCTTCCACGTACGAGAACCACTGAGTAATAAGTCTTAGACCACATTTAGAACTACCCTCTTCTTAGCTAGACATGCAGTAGTGTAGGAATTTGCCCCTGGATCAGGGAGCTTTGTTGTCAGCTTTCTTGGGAGCCACCGACTATGTTTTTAGAGATGTTTTTTTTGAGGGCTCTGGGGTGAATACTTAGGACTTGGGCTGCATCAAGAGGATCGTGGCCAGCAGGTTGAGGAAGGTGATTCTGCCTCTCTACTTTGCTGTGGTGAGACCCTATCCACAGTACTGGGTCCAGCTCTAGGGCCGCCAACACAAGAGGCATGTGGATCTGCTTGAGCGAGGCCAAACAAGGCCACACAGATGCTCAGAAGGTTGGAGCAGCTCCCATACAAACACAGGCTGAGAGAGCTCAGCTTGTTCAGCCTGGAGAAGAAAAGGCTCCAGGGAGATCTTAAAGCAGCTCCAGCACCTAAAGGGGCCCACAAGGAATCTGAAGAGGGACTTTTTACAACGGCAAGTGGTGACAGGACAAGGGGGAATGGCTTTAAACTGAAATAGGGGAGATTTAGACTAGACATTAGGCAGAAGTTCTTCCCTGTGAGGGCAGTGAGGCACTGGCACAGGGTGCCCAGAGAAGCTGTGGCTGCCCCATCCCTGGCAGTGTTCAAGGCCAGATAATCCTTAAGGAACTAGACAATGTTTAAGGTCCCTTCCAACCAAAACCACCCTATGATTCTATAACTTCCTGAAGAGGACCAAAGTTTGTATGAAAGGGTAATATCTTTTATCAGACTAAGGTATGATGCTGGTAAAAAAACCAAAACAAAACCCAAAGGCTCTTAGTCCATCTGGTGATGGACAGCAAGGATTTTCATCTGATTGCATCATGAACAAATAACAACAAAGTTTCACATGATCCTTTTTGGCTTCGCATTCAATATATTGAATTTATATCTAAATATACACTGTTACACCTACCCAAAACATAAATCTGAACATTTGGTAGGCATCAAGCCCCTCAATTACAACTTGAGGAATGCCAACCCCTATCCAATGACACAAACACATTTTAGCCTCTCAATAAAACTTACTTTACTATTTGAAGTACTGGGACAGACAACAGCTCTGCCACCTCTGCACACACTGGTATGGTGTCCATCTTGTACACCTACAGCCATCAGGTGGGTACCAGGCTGATTCTAACCCTTCACTTCATAGGCATGTACAGAGTTGTAACATGGACTGTGATCCCTGGCTTCCAAAGGTAAAGCCAGCTGCATTTAACCCACTGCTCTCACACTGCAGATGCCTGGAACTGGTGCTTTCCACTTGCAGGAAGATGCGGCATTGCTAGGTCACCATGGTGACAAGCACTTTTCTATACCATAGCCACCATCCTGAACTCTGCAACTCGCTACTGTGTGAAGCCCCAAGTCCGTGTACTTACACACCCAGGGTGTTCTGCCCATGCAGCTTTGCCCACTACCCCAAGCTCTGCTCTCCACCAAGCACCTTCCCGCACCCTATCATCCAACATGGGAACATCTCCCATATGACCATATACACCGTCAGGGCTCCCAGCAGAGGATGTGGTTAGACTAAAGGGGTAAACCCTTTCCATAGAGAATGGTCGGTGCCTACCCCAAGCCTGCTGCAAGTGAAGTCCTTCGGGGCACACCCCTCACCTCAGGGCCGCAGAGCACCCTGACCCAACCCACGTCGTGCCGCCCCGAGGCCTCTCCCTCCCAAGTGAAGGGTTAACACCGCCTCCCCTCCCGCCATCTCTGCCCGCCCCCATTCCTCCCTCAGCTCCCTGCAGACGTCTTCCCCTCCCGCCTCCGGGATCACCATGGAAACCAGACCCGAGCAGCTGCCGGCCTCGCCCCGGTGTCGCCGGGGAAAGCGGTGGGCGAGCGGCTTTAGCCGCCATGGCTGGCCGACCTGCTGCGGGAGGCCATTTTGTGCCCTGCGGGGGGACGGCTGCGGGACACCTGGCTGGGGCATGCGGGCCCGCACTTACCTGCTCCTACTCAGTAGCAAGGGATGGGATCACCTTGGAGGAGCTGGGAGAAACTCCCATCTAGCTTGAAAAGCTCCTGTCCCGCTTTTATCCCCCCTTGTGCGGTTGCCCCAGTGCAAGCGCTGAAAGCAGCGGTTTAGGTGAAGTGGATGCACCTGTGTGTTGGGTGTCTCTGAAGTGGGGTGTGGAGCTGAGCTCAGGGCTTCGTTCTCCTCCCTGCTCACCTCCAAGAGGAAGGTTTCAGATGGCAGCGTTCCCCAGAGGCTCACACATTGCCACCGGGAGTGCCCCCAACAAGAGCATGGCAATAATCATAGAATCATGGAATGGTTTGGGTTGGAAAGGATGTTAAGCTCATCCAGTTCCAACCCTCTGCCATAGGCACCTCGCACTAAACCACGTCACCCAAGGCTCCATCCCTACCCTACTGGCTCCCCTACACAGGCTTATGTTCTGGTGAAGGCTTCCCTTCCCTAGGGAGATACACCAGGCTTTTCCTTAGCTGTAGCAACTGTCCTCCATCCACAGAGGAAAGAAACCTCTTACATTGATTTCCTTCTTCCATCAGGCGAAGCTGGCCTAACCTGAGCTACAGACCAGACCATAGAAGCTGCTTTTACTGAGGGTTGTAACACCATAATCTTCAAGGCAAAAGCCATCAGTAGCATACCTAAGCCCCTTCGGACCTCAGTTCCCATGCGTGCCCGCACAGGCAGGTTTACTGTGTTTTTTGGGAAGAGTTGTGCCATGCAGCACAGTGCCAGGGACGTGGCTCCAGGTGACAGCAGATCCTGTGGGAACAGGTCAGGCTTTGCTTT
>JANHGB010025947.1:0-27500 GCA_026283785.1 Coracopsis vasa
AACCATTCCTTAGTTGTTCTGAAGCTAAATGACATGATGCCCTGGTTTTAGTCCATTCTTTTGATTCTCCTCCATATCCTGCTTGGGATGAAGGGTAGGAAGGAATGGCAGGGAAGCAGGAGTGAGCAAGCTGTGTGGTACTTAGGTGCCAGCTGGGTTTAAATTGTGACACATGACACTGCTTGCACCTGTGTTTTACCACACCAAAAAAGAATAGTTTACTGGTGTAAATCCCTCTTTCATTCTGGCCTTGAAACATGATCAGGCAATGAGTGTGTTGGTTAACTTGGATCAAAACTATGACAGCTGTGCTAAGTGTGCAAATACAGATGATAAGGAGCAAAGACTCATACCTGTACTCAGCTCAGTTTGAGTTTTTTGTCCATCAGACACCAGCGTGATCTGAGATCAGACTGTAGGCAGCAGCTGGCTTGTGTCTAACCAGCTTAAAAAGCAAGCTTGCATCTATCTGCACATATCTGCTCAGGTGTTAATTACCTTTCCTCACCTGAATTTGCTCTAGAGAGATCAGGTTGTAGTTCACGGTAGAGAGCTAGTATTCAGGCTATCCTGTGACTTCCAAACCCCACTCAATCTTCTAGCCCTCATGATGATACATAAAGGTGTAAAATGGACCTGTGTAAAGCAGTAGACACTAATATTGTGAATTGAAAAGTTGGCATCAATGAAATAAAGTATACAACAATATGCAAAACCTGTCTATAAAAGAAGCTTCTTACCCATATTCAAGCAGTGTGACTTCAACAAGCTGGTGGAAAGAGGATGATAATATGGAGATACTTGCTTAGGAAATATCGTATGCTTACCTACTAATACATACATGCATGCACATATATATGTGTATATCTGTGTATATGCATATGTGCATGGGCTTTGCCTGTGCTAGTAAACAAACCAGTATCATTACACAGAAACAAACACTGGAATTTGACATTCTCTGGACTACTCATATAGTCCCTGGCATGTTGTTTATCCAGGCTAGCTAGCATTGTCCCAGACAACTCCCAGGCACAGCTTAGGAGCCAGCATGCACCAGGCACTGTCCCCAGCAGGCAAGTTGGAACTGGATATTTTATTTTGGAGGTAAGGTTGTTTAATACTAAGGAAATGGCCAGACTGTGCCAGCTGGCCTCAGGGACAGAGCTGATCCTGACACTTGCTTAGCTTACTAGCAGAGATGTAGCCAAGATGTTGGGCAGGAGATTTGTCTTGGTCCCACTTCTGCAAGCTTGCCTGGCAGTAAACACTCAAGTTCCTTTCTCTTCTGCTGTGGCTCAGTGGTGAGGAGTTAAAACACTGAATGTTGTTGGTCCAGAAATGAGGAAAGAGCTATACTTTCAGCGGGAACAGAAGGAATGAAAAGGGCAATATAAGATACAGAACTGGAAGAAAACTATGAAGAAACAGTTTGCTGTCCCTGCTGAAGACGGCAGAATGATGGGGACAGGACTTCACCTTCTGGTGAAGTACTCCAAGTAGACAGGCACTTTGCCATTATATATCTGCAGGAATCAGTTTGTCTTTCCTGACATAGATACAATTAGTAGCAAAACTATGTTCATATGGTTACCTACTTCAGCTGAGTGCTTATAGACAGCTCCTATTAACTGTAGTCATGTTACTATTATGGCCAGATATTGCCCATCTACAGAGAGTCATTTTGAGGATTTGGCTCCATTGTTTTTTCTGCCCATGGCCACCTGAATGAGAGAGCCTAGGAAAAGAGTTTAGATGGGAGAAATTAAGGAAAGAGGTAGAGAGAGGATATGTCATTTCAGGTTTTCTTTTCTCTCTAATTAAATACAGGTTGCTGTTTCTTTGAGTTCAATATATAGTATTCATTTAAAAACAATAATAATTAAAGATTCTACTTATCATTTTGTCTCACAGAAGGCTTTCAAGGAGTTGTTCTATAGCCTGAGGCTAAAGCTAGCCCAGATATTAGCTGAACCAAACAGGGCTGTCATTGTGAGGCAGTCTGCACCCCTGCGATGTTAAAAAAAAAAAAGAAGTTAAATTAATGCCAAAAGATGAAAGCTAGGAAAGCATCTGAACTGTACAGGAAAAGAGCGATCGCAAGGGAAAACGGGGCCAAATACCTGTATTCAGTCATCTATCACAGAACTGGAGGCAGACTTAAATTCTGGACTCTGAGGGAAGTAGCAATATGATTTACACAGCTTTCCTCCTGTACCTGCTTACATGACCTTGACTCCCCAGGTAACGGGAAGAAGGTCTTGTATTCAAAATGCTACTTTATAGATGACCTTTAGCTATCACATCTGGCTTTCCTCTCTGATTCTACGGGGAAATAGGACTTGGCTGCTTGAATAAGAGGTGAAGTTAATTCTCCTTTTGGGCACACACTCCACAGCAATTATAAAAGTTCATTTCAGGCACCACAGAAAGCTGTTTTGGGCAGCCCAGGTAGTGAGTTTGTAACATGAGGAACCAGCAAGGAGAAGAGCAGGAGGCCTGCTGCTGAGTGAAACTGTCACCAAGCAGCCTGGCATGAGCAGAGATGTCAATGATGTGCAATGTTGCAGACCCTCCAGCTCAAAGAGACAGCGGCACTACAATATGTCAAGCGCATCGCTGAGTTTCGGCTCAGTGGAGAGGACAGCGCATACACCTGGGAACTGGGGAACATCTGCTGGAAGAAGTCACTTGAAAAATAACCTTGCAATGGCTTGGGAGAAACATCTGTGCAGCAAATGACTTACCACCAGTGATGGAAAGATAGGAAGAGAGAAGTTGGGGAAAGCATAAGAACCATTTTGTGTCAATAATACAAGGAGCTGGTGACAGGATGAGGGGGATTTAGGTCAGCACAAACGTATCTGGCTATATAGCTTTAATGTACAGGAGGTGATGCAGCATCTGTTCAACTAAAACATCTGTGCAGCTGTTTTAACACTGGCTAATGTGAACGAGAGGAATCCAAACTTTCCTTGTTTTCCCCATTCTTCACTTTGAAACTCCTTCTGTGTTTTATTGTTTTCTTATTATAAGAGTTTGCCCGCACATGTTTCCTACTTTGTACATACATAACAGCAATCTGGGGAAGATATGAGTTCTTTAAACCAGATGAATATCATATTGTTCTGAGAGACATGGAATCTAAGGCACAAGGTGATATATTTTGTCTAGAACAAAGCTAGCTGATATACAGGATATGAAAAAAACCTCCAGAACTCCTCATGCCTTCACAATGACTCTTATTTTATCCATTATTTTGGGCAAATCTTGTTATTCAGGCAGAACAAAGATTTAAATGAAGCATCTTCTGACAAGACGCATTCCCTCTAGGAAGTACTAGATGGAATTCCCCAGGCTACATATTTTGGGAAGTCAAATTAGGTGATTCCTTTTGGTTTCATGTGCTTGGAGATTTGAAGACTAGGAAACAATTTTATTTGTCTGAATCTATTCTCCGTGCAAGCTATATTTGTGCTTGGGATTACCCCAAACCAGGTTCAGGACCTTGCCTTGGTAAACTGAGGTTTGCATTGGCTCACCTCTCCAGCTTATCATATTCCCTCTGGATGGCATCTACTTTCCCTCCAGCCCATCAACCGAACCACATAGCTGGGTGTCATCAGCAAACTTGCTGAGGGCACGCTTAATCCCACTGCCCATGTCACCATCAAAGGTGTTAAACAGCACCAATCTCAATACTCACTCCAGAGGAATGCCACTTGTTACTGGTCTCCACCTGGACATTGAACCATAGACCACAACTCTTTGAGTGAAACCATCAAGCCAAATCCTTATCCATCTAGTGGTCTGTCCATCAAATCCATGTTTCTTCAGTTTCAAGATAAGGATGTTGTACAAATCAATGTCAAATACTTTGCACAGTCCAGGTTATTGGACTCTGTGTTTTTTATGAAGGCATAAGGTCTTGGATGGTGTCGGAGAAGGAACCATGAATTAGACAAAGTTTTTATTTTATTTTGTGTGGCTATATGTCTTATTAAAGATAGCAGACAAACTACCCCATTCATCTGAACTCATTCCTGACAGAATTTCTACAGTCTTTGATAGCTGCCTTCGTTTTCTGGATGGGCAGTGGAAAGGATGGGAATGTTTTCTGGATGGGTAGTGGAAAGGACATGAGTAAAGCAATAGTGAGAGACTACGAGCAGGAGACAGGCAAAAGTTAAATAGATGCACATGAATTTTGAGAACATGGTGTTTCTACAAGTGAACAGATGCAATACACTTAAGGAGAGATCTTTAACCTTCAAAGGAAGAACCTCAGTTCAGTGAAGTAGAAAAACAGGACAGAAGGAATAAAACAGAATTAACAGGCTTCAGAGGACTTCTGTCACTCATCACAGTGTTGTGAAAAAGAGACTAAAGTCAAGAAGTCAAAAGCCCTAGGCATGATTTTACTAATTTTATATCTGGTTTTCTTCCTTTCTTCCTTTTTGCCTAACTCATTATAGCTGCAGTAATCTTATCAGCACACCAAGTTATCAGCACCAAAGAAATGTATGTGTAAAGTTCAGACACTTGGTTTCTGCTGACCACCTGGGGTCTTACTATTTATAAAAAAATGACATTGTCATGATGAACCTTTTTAGTTCCCTGTTCTCATGGAAAGTATTTCGTGACAGTAAGTTAACAATTAATATCACTTGATACAGTTGGTGAAGTAGGAAGCAATATTTGCTCTATGGCATTGAAAGGATAGGACTGAAATTGGTGCACAACTCATCTTTGTGGCTGTTACCAAAGCACAGATTCGATATGCCTCTGCCCTTCTACTGAAACTTTACTACCTTCTCATGACTGTAACTTTCCTTTTACCATTGTTTCTCTTTCTTTGCTCATGAACCAACGCAGGATTCTATGCATTTTTTTAAAAGATCATTTTTTCGAAAGATCATTTTTTCAAAAGATAATCTTTTCATTGAAATTTCTGTATATGTTCTGCTTTTCATCAGGGCTAAATCCCATTTAATCACTTCTGAAGACAGAATCATAGACTTATAGAATGGTTTGGATTGGAAAGGACCTTAAGATCATCTAGTTGCAACCCCGCTGCCATTTTCAGGGACACCACATACTAAACTATGTCACCCAAGACTCTGTTCAACCTGTCCTTGAACACTACCAGGGATATAGAATCATAGAATCATAGAATCATAGAATCATAGAATCATAGAATCATAGAATCATAGAATAGTTAGGGTTGGAAAGGACCTTAAGATCGTCTAGTTCCAACCCCACTGTCATGGGCAGGGATACGCCTAATTTCATCATATACCTCATATTCCAACTGCAAGGGAAGTCTATGAGGCTTAATTTTCCAATGGAAATCTTTGAGTTTGCCAGCCCTGTTACATTGGGGCAATACCAGATTGCGTTCACTGAATTCATGCTTCTTCCTCATTCTTAGGCTCCCTTCATTAAGCAAACCTCAGTAGATCCACAGATGACAAGAAAATGTTTTCCAGGGTCCATTACAGAAGCTGCTGCTTTTTGGTTCCTACCCAAGAGAGTTTTCCCAACACCAGACCCTGAGGATTTGCACTCTCAAACACTTCCATATGCCTTTAGGACAAGCTCAGTATTCTGCAATGCTTTTTCACGGTAGTAAACTACAGTATGAAAGAGCACTTCTGCACAGAGTTGCAATTCTATTTTGCACCCTTTGTACTCAAAAGGACACTCACAAAATTGATAACTACCACAGGACCACAGAAACAACATTTGCAATGCTGAAAATGTTTTGCAGTATGTATGGCTGGCCAACATGAGATGGTCATAGGCTTGACTGCTGTAGACACAATTAACTCATATAAAGTAGCTGAGAGGGGACAGCATCCTTGATACAGACTCTGAGAAAAATATAAGTATACTACAAAAGGAATTTGGCCTTGGTCTGGTTTCACTGGTAAGCAAAGTGGACATTCTTCCACTCTCATAGATTTCACATGGTTTGCACAGATAAAAGGATTTGGGCCATTTGAAATGAAAAGGAGATTTCTACTATATGCCAGCATGCTGCTGACAAGGTCTCATCAAAAATGCACCATGACCATGTCTCCCCCTTGGTTCCTCTGTAAAGCACGTAGCAACCTGTGTCTGCACCACAGGAAATGCTGTTTGAACAGATCATCCTCGGGACTTGACACTAAATGAGATACCACACTCAAGAGTCTATGTAGCACTTTCTGTTTGTGACTCTGTTTATCATACTACAAGTCTTGATTATTCTAATGACACTGGCCTTCTTCAGAAACACATTGTTTATACCCCCAAGGAGTTTGCTGCGCACACAAGTATTCTCAATCTACTATATAAACAAATGTGTTATTCAACAGACAGCTGCAGTTCTGGTGCTGATAACTGGCGAAGGGGCTGACAATAACATAGTAAATATTACCACGCCTCTAAGTAGTTTACACAATTTTACAGGGACTGGATTCATTCTCCATCATTTCAGTGGGCTCTGGAGCTTGCATTGCTGTCTGCTTTGGGGTACTTGGTAGATTTTTGCTTAAACCAAAAAACTTATCTCTTGATCCTGCATCTGTAACTTCATTTTGTCCTATTTGAGCAAATACCAGACCATGGCTTTCATAAAATGAATCAGTTATCAGACCTACAGCTCTGGGCACACACCAAACACAGGTGCATCTCTATTAAAAGCACAGACATTGCAAGAACTACAGAATGATAGAAACGAGTTGGCAAACAGGGGAGGTGTTTTTCACTGAAATTGTGATGATGTTGGCCTTCCCTGGTTCAGTTACCCCTGCTGAATCACAGAAGTCCTTTGTTTTGATGCAGGTTGTAGAAAGTGACTTTCTGAGGTGTTTAAAGTATTTGAGGCCTAATTACACTTGGAGGGTGTATATCTATGGGGAGAGGGGAGACTGAAGGAGAAAAAAAGGAAATGAAATAAATAAAAGATTCTACAATCAGTTGCACATACAGTATTCTATGAGGGTGGCTGAAATGATTCAAAAAGAAATTACTGTTTTTATTGGCTAAATAGAGCATAGTTGAAATCACATTCTGGCACATAGAATTAGGAGCCAGTGGAGACCATCAGAGATACCTACGTGTTGAAATCAATTTGACTTAGCAATTTGCGTATTCATTTCTTGCTTCTGACCCTTCTCAGTGCAATGCGTAGGTCTATTTTTCTCTCTGAACTGTTTTGGGAATACCAAAGTTTGGTTTCCTTCTTTCTTTCCTTTGGGCCAGGTGTGTAAAATTTGGAGATTCTACTAGGTCAATCAAAATTACAATCTGCTACAAGAAAGTAGAAAACCTCATTTTGTTGTTCCAGCCATTAAATGAGGGATACAAAGTCACTTCATTAAATAATCACTTGAAGAACTTCGAAGCACCTCACTTGTTTCAAGCAAATCCAGTCTACACACACAAACACAAATTCCCGTCATCCTGCCTTAGCTATTGTATTGATAGCTCCACAACAGACTAAGCTGGTCTCTAGAGATCAATGTTTTGAATTCTTATTTCTGATCTTTTTGTGTGTGCATGCTTGTTAGTTTTTCCTCCAATATTATCTCTTCCTCTCTAAATATATCCACTATCACACAACAGAGGATGAGCAAGAGGGGCAGCAGACAAATATGTGATTGTCATAGTCTGTCCTTTCCTGCCTTTTTTTTCATCTCACACACACAGAGACAACAATAATTGCATGGAAAGCTCTATGCATATGAAATAAATGTAAATAAATTAAGCAAACTGTTCAACTGGTACCACTCCTTTCTCGTTGCAGATTCATTGCATGTCACTGGAGTTGGAAAGGTCAACCTGATTGCTCAATTAATGTTTTTATTGCTTATTTCATTTTGCTTTTTTTTATGTGTTCTAAGCTTTGTATTAGAACTTCTTACATCTCTGGGGTTCTGATTTAGGGGTTTGTGAGAGATAGATAGTGGACTATCCCACCTTGACAAGAAGATATAGGTATTGTTCCCTGCCATGAATACCGTGAGCATTCAAGTGCTGTCAGAATTTTAAGCAGGAAAGACAAGAACTCAGATCAGACCAAAGCTGAGACTTTTCTATTGCAGAAGGAAGAGAGACAGAGTTGGGACAGAGACCCATGAAAAAGTCTTAAGATACAAACTGGTCCTGAGGGAAGGTGGGCAGGGGCAGTGGTCAAAACTCAGTGAGAAGCTGCTTCCCAGAAGACGCTCTGTCTTGCAAGTGTTCTGGCATACATAAAATAATCTGTGTGATGGCCATTTTATGCCCCAAAGCAGTCTGCTCTCCTGGCACCCATCTGCCTTTTCAGTCCAGCTCTCATCACGGGAAAATTAATATCCAGAGAAGAATCAGCCCTGTTTATTGTCATTTGTATTTTTCTAGTAATGCCAAGACACCAGCACTGATGTAGCTGAAAGACTTTGAATTCTGCTTACTGCTTAGACTTAGGCTGAGAAGAGGAACACTGCATGGAAATGTCTATAAGGAAACAGTAGAGGTGAGGTATGAGCAATCCTTCCCTAGCAGTGGGATTGTGGAATAAAACACTTTAAAATTTCAAAATACTCAAAAATGGCATAGAAGAAGGTGTTCATAGAAATCTCTCAGATAAATTCTAGGAAGAAAGACTACAGGACTAGAAAAGTATTTCTTATGTTCTGTCTGTGCTCACTTTGTCCTGAGTCTTTTGTTGTTTCTTTTAAACCAAGATTTTAATAAGTAAATTTTTGTTTTCATTATGGAGATGTCTATAGTTTTACATTGTCTTTGTCTAGCTAGCTAAACCCACTATCCTCTAATTACATTCTCATAAATTTGAAGGCCAGAACGGACATTATTTTAATGTAATTTGACTTTTTCCATACTGCAAAACACAGGATTTGACGTGTGATCCCTCTATCAGGCCTGTAACTTCTGTTGAACAAGGGAGGTTTTTTAGGAAAGACATCTAATCTTGATTTAAGAACTTCTTTAAAGACTGCTTAACAACTCATCAAGCTTGTCTGAGGTTTTTTCTTTGGTTTATAGAAATAATGAACCGAGTCCCCATCCTCCCCTCCTGGAGATATTTCTTAATGGAAAGTAAAAATGCCACAATTACGACACACCATGTGTGGGACATAAAAACTCACTCTCACTCTAGTATCTGTGTGGTATTTAATAAAGTATCAACACAGCAGCAATAATGTACACTGGGAATCAGGCATCATAAATAAAAGGAGGAAAATGTAATAATGGGTAGTTGGAGAAAAGTATGAAAGCAGCTGTAAGAACAGACACAGGCAAGGAAAATAAAAAAAGAAAAAAAAATCAAAATCCCTCACAGCCAGACATGGAAATAACGTATTTTAAAATTGGTGCACTTTCTGGAGGATTTTTTCTAATAGAGAAAGAGATACACAGGCATTCATGTACACACACACATATACATGCACATGACTTGCCAGATCTTACCAGATGATGTAGTTGAGGCTGGCTGAACTTAATTAACTTGGATGAGTGGTTTTAGATTTTAACCTTCCTTGTTTATTTACTTTCATTGTGCAGTGGTAAAGACTTTCAGACATGGAAGGAAGAGAAGGAAGAAAGGAAGGGGTGAAATGAAGAAAACAATAAGGTCTCCATATTTGTCCAGTTGTTTGTTTCTAAGGATGCAGGTAAACCAGGACAACTTTGATATTGATCTACGCCATCTGAGAATCTGGCTATGGGAGGCTTTTCCTCTTTAGATTTCAAAGATAGTTCTTTTTTCCTTCAACCACACCTTTGCTGCTAAAAGAATCACTGCAGGGGCCTGTTGTCCAGCACTAAACCCACCTGATGTGGTTTGACCACTTCCATAGTTCTCTTAGCTTCCAAAACAAGCTGTTCACATGCAAATTCATTTATGAGAATGAATAAGCAGGAATGAATGGCTCTTGCTAGTTCCAGACCATGACCGGGAACTGTTTGGGAAAATGCTAATTGGCCTAGGCTGAAGACTTGCCTGGGAATGGAGAAGTTTGGAAGAACTGTTGGATGTCAGTTGACAAGAAGCTCAACATGATCTGGCAGTGTGTGCTTGCAGCCCAGAAAGCTAACTATATCGTAGGCTGCACCAAAAGAATTGTGGCCAGCATGTTGATGGAGGTGACTGTTCCCTTCTACTCTGCTCTTGTGAGACCGCCACTGTAAAATTGTAGAACGGTTTGGGTTGGAAGGGACCTTAAAACACATCTAGTTCCAGCATCCCTGCCACAGGCAGGTACATCCACCCCTAGATAACATTGCTTAAAACCCCATCCAGCCTGGCCTTGAACACTTCTAGAGCATCCTGGGTCATCCACAGCTCCTCTGGGCGACATATTCCAGTGCCTCACAACCCTCACAGTAAATAATTTCTCCCTTATATCTAGTCCAAATCTACACTCTGTCAGTTTGAAGCCATTCGCCTTGTCTAACCCCTATAAGGCCTTGGTAAAAAGTCAATGTTTCTTATAAGCCCCCATTCTATATATATATATATATGTATATTTATATATATAAACATCTTTTCCTTAATCTCAGATAAATGCAAATTTTGACATAGTCTCCAACATAATCTATGAAGTTGTCTCTCAGCTCTGCCACAGATTTTTTATCGTCTTTAGACTTCACATATCATGCAGTCTTTAGACATTTTGTGATGCACATCATAGGAGATCTAAGGTAGAAATGAGTTCCCACCTGCCTGACAAGGGGTCTTTACTGCTATAGAGCTGACCTGGGCTGGACCACAATAGTCTGGCAATTAAAACAGCAACAGGAAGCAACAGAGGGCTGCAAATGTTTCTCCATCTGTAATCTCAGATCTGTGTTTTGGCCTTTTACTCCTGACTGAGAACCTCAGCTCACTGCTTCCAGGGAAGGTGGATTAGCTCCTTGCACATATACATCCTGCCAACTTGCCAGGGGGGAGGTGGAGCTCACTCCTGATCTCAGCACTGAGAGTCAGTGTAGATGAGCAAGAATCATCATGGGTAAGGATTTAACACAACAGTGAAAAGACTGACAGACACACTTAAAAATGCAGTTTGGCTCTGAACAGTGATGTGTAAAAATGGCATTTTCTCACTCAGCAAATTAGGACTGATCTGCTGCCCTAGCACTCAGAAGCAGTAAGAAAAATGTAGAAGATTTTACTTGTGTCAGCCCTGTTGAAACACTATTCTGTAATTTTCAGGTTAACTCAGCTGTACACTGAAATTCTTCATTGTTGTGGTGAAGTCTTTCAATGTTAGGTAGCTGAGCTCAAAATGATGCAAACAGTCCCACACAGCTCTGAAACACTGCTGTCAAGGCTGCTGGTGCAGGGGAACATCATAGTGTGAAATATAGGGTATAGTAATTACCATTTCCATTAATGGATGGGAGGCAGAGGGGAAGGAAGGGAATGCAGGGCTAAGTGTCTGTGTTTTTTATGAAGTCGGCTGGGGAGAAGATAGTGTCTCTGAAACCTTGGAAAACTTCAAGGCTTCTCAAGGTAACCATGTCTGTCATGACTGCATAGGAAACCAGTAAAAGTGAGGAGGTGCCAACGGCTGCTCAAGATTGTGCCTTCTTAGAAACATATCTAATGAGAAAGAAATATTGTGATGGCAGCGTCCATCTTTTTTAGGACCAAGACCTAGAGGTTAGATGACTCCCCTTGGTAAAAAAACAAAGTTCTTGCCCCTTCTCAGCCTCCAGTTTCTTTAGCTACCAGATCTCACACACAGGGTCCCACCTGCTCTCTGGAATGGGGATGTGTTTTACCTTAGATTAGTCTTGGATAAGAAAAATAAACAGTCTCTGGGCTGGGGATAAAAACACCAGGTGTCACCTAACCAAATGCTGTAGAAAAGGCACAAGGCACAAGACTTTTTTTACCAAAATGCAGATTGATTTTATCTCATGAGGTACTCGCAGGATGATATTAGCCAGCTGTCACTGGAGCATCAGATGATATTAATGACAACTGGCGCGTCTATTCAGTGAGCTGAGCTCAATCCTGCAAAATCATATAGAGTCTGTTTGAAACAAAAAAGGGAAATCAGAAGAAGCCAAGTGAAATGATAAAACTGCTACCTACTTGAACAATCCAGCAACTCATCACCTGAATATAGTCCTTGTGAATGTAAGGAAGTCACAGAACAAGACCGGCTCTGCAAAAGGTTTCCACATTGATTGCACCAAGTAATTTATTCAGCCTCAGTTCTTGCCTCCTAAAGCTCTGTGTCTGAGCATCTGAGCCTATGACTTTAATAGTGCACTAAAATCCCAGCTAGCAATAACATTCGGTCTGTGGCTTGCCAGTCAAAATGCACCCTGCATCTTGCCAGTCTTGTTTCACATGTGTGCTCCAGGGTAGCATGCATTAGCTCTACCATTCACCCAAAGATATGCATAACTTAAAGTGTACGATTAGTCCAGTAGACTTCAGTGTGATTACAAATGAGTTTACACACCTTAGCAATTCACTCATTAGTACACAAAAACGATATTATATTTCTGTCAGTAGGAAATTTGAAGTTCACTTTCCAAATGCCAAAGGCCTGTGCATTTACCAAGAACAACATCTTTTTTTCCAGCCTCTGCTCCTCAGGGCCAGAGAACACATAAAAAGGAGGAAAATCACTCCAAATGGGCTTTTCTTGTACCACAAGGATGAAAGCAAAATATAATTAGACAAAAAGAAGGTCTACATTTATGGTTAAATATTGGATGTGTAATTTAAATGAGAAATCCAAGTTGAATGCAAAGCAATTACTGACACTTAATATTAGTCAGACTAATAAAGCAGCAATTAAACCTCATTATACAGCCATAAAATTGATGTGTAATAGATTGATTGCACCAAACTCTCATACCGATGTTTGATGGCATATCATAGGCGAGGTGAACTTGTTCATTTAATTGGTGGATCAAAATAATTTCCTGCAATAGATTTAACCTTATTGTATTTCTTGGCTTCAGATGACACCAGTGACAGTAAAAACAAATGAATAAATAGAATGAAAGAAGAGCTAAAAAAGCCTACAGACCAGCTTGCTCTTTGGCAAATACTCTCTATTCCATAGTATAATATTCCTTCTCCCAGGAGATCCACAGTTATTTGAGAATCTTCTTGCCAGCAGCACAATCTGGATCTTCCACAGTAGTGCTGCTCCATTGTTCACTCCTTGAATTGATTGTGAGGAGCTGAAGGAAGCCTACATGTAAATGTTTAGCTGTATGTTTACAGCTGACACGGAATTCAACACCTTGGAGTATATTAAGTACATGATTAAAAGAAATTGCTGTTGGAAACCTAAAGGGTAAGCAGTGAAGGAACCATTAATAAAAATCCTTTTAACTCCTTCAAAATGACATCTGAACCTTCTTATTTTGGTAATAGGTTCAGGCTTAATTGTTATATTTAATCGGTGTCTAAGGGTCCACCACTACAGGTTCTCTGCCTTTTTTAGTGCAATTTTTGTGGTTCATGTAATTAATATATTTTTTTAGGGTTCAATTCCTTAATGGCTGTAAAACAGGATATTTGCTGAAGACAGAGTTTTGGGCTTTGCTTCTTACAAATTTTCATATTACTCCTCACTGAGGTCATGTAACAATCCATTATCCTTTGCTACCGGTATTTGCATTTCACAACATCATTACTAAATCTGAGCCATCATGCAGCATAAAGCTAAATGAATGATCGTATTTTCTGCTCCAGCAACATTTGCCTTTGCCAAGGTTTATCTTTCTATATGGACCTTACCTCTGCAGCAACTGAAGGTCTCAAAAACTGCATAACCCCATGACAGAGGAGCCCTTCATGGGGAAAAAAATATCTGAAAAACAAATGTACTTTGGCTTACTCCCAGGATCCTGCGACCGAGTAGGATTTTAAATCACAATCTCCTGAACAGCTGGCCAGCAAAAAGCAAGCATTTTCTGTAAGGGGAAAATAAAGATCTACTTAAAAATCTCAAGAAGACTAAGGCTAACAGAAAATTTGCTTTTGACATCAGGATTTTCCCAAGAGTTGAAACAATACTACTTAGTAAAATCCAGGCATGCAATAAAGGAGAGGAGGGCTATAGCCCATCTCTCAGTTTGGTGCTAGTGGATCAGCTAGCAAAATTTCCTCCACAAGCCAAAAAAACACAGAGTAAATGTGTCATTTTTATCAGGCCTCGAGTTTCTAACTAATTCTGTAAGAAATTCATCATTTGCAGAACCCTGTTGTTCTAGTGAACCTTTCTCTTTTCTTGGTCTATGACGTGCTTTGGTTTGTGCTGATCAATTGTGGTTTGAACTTATTTTGGGTTCCAGCAGAGCAGTGACCCCAGATCAGATTCATTACTCTACACAGTCAAGCGAAATGGCTCTGAGCTAACACCCTGACAGCTAGCCCTCCATTCACATACATGATTTTAGTTCAGGACACCATCACTGGCATGAAAACAGAAGAGCATAGTGGAGGAATGAGACATTGTTTAAATTTGTAAGACTTATTTGATCTCACTCAGCCGTTTCCATTGTACAACACACAAAAAAGAATTATATATAAAGAAAGAAGGAATGCCTGAATATACCTACTTACGCTCAATTTTTTCAGTGTGGTTTAAGTAAAGAAAATAAATTCTTAATGCTTAAAAAATCTATACTTAAATGCCTTGGAAGGGTACTGCTGTCAAGGGTCATACGCTTCCACCTAGACACTACATGTTCTACTACACTAAAACAAGATTCTTAAAAGTAGGGTGTACCACTTCAGTTTGTATTTGGGTTCCTTAGCCTATGGACTCATTTAAAAAATGATGCCCAGCTCATTTGAATGGAACTGTCAAAAAATAGCCTCTTTCAGAAGCCAGGCCTCATATTTATTGTCTAAATATTAACATCAGATCATGATTTTTGGCACCTATACTTGTAAGTTTTGATCATGTTTTGAGAAATGCCATTAAGATGAAAGCTTATGAATTTTAATTATACCTCATGCTAATATATCAGTTTTCCTATAGTAGGTTTCCTTTCTACCCCCCTCAATGTGAAATCTACTGGAATGTATAATACGTGAAAATGTAATACATCAATAGGGACAGATTCCAAACACCATACTCAAATTATTCAAGATCTTACTGCTTTTTCTGAGCAGCTCCCTGTAAAAGCTGATGCTGTCTTTTCAAAATCAGTAAGGCCACCCCAGCCAGTACGCATTTTGGATCCTAAATGGCTCTTCTTCTTTGGTATGCAGCACCTTGTACACACTTCTGTTTGTCCATTCCTTATCAATCTCTCCAGTGCAGGCAGTGCTCTTCTTTTATGGGAAGTTTTTCATTTGATTTATTTAGTCTAAAATGGACTACAAATTTATGGAGACATGACAACTGTCTTTAAATATGTAAAAGGATTGTTGCAAAGGAGGGAAATGAAATGTAGTACATATTTTCTGGGGAGTGGAAAATTAAGAGGAAAAACATCCAGCAAGATATGGGAGAGGTCTCAGATAAAATGTGCGAACTGCAGCATCAGTAGGGCCTGAAATAGATTTTCTGGAGGGATTGCTGAAGCTTAACAAGTTTTTAAGAACAAGTTTGATGAGCATCTAACAAGAATCATTTAGCTGTAGCTGATCCTATTTTGGACCTGAGCAACATGCTGAAATTTCCTCCCACCCTGATTTCACTGAAGATATACATTTTAAGAAGTCTTTCTACACTGGACAGAAATCATCAGTGGGCTGATAAAAGTGATTCTTAGAGTTACTGTCAGTAAGGTTTAAGTTTTCCTTACTACAGGATTTAATATGGCCTAGGTAAGCTAATGGTGATTTGGTTAAAGAGAAAATGTAAATGTATTGAGAAAAGAGTAAGTGCTAAATCTACTGAAGAAAGGAATTCTGAGGCAAAATTGAAAATATTTTTCAAAATAGTTCCCAATATGGGGAAAATTTTAGCTCAGAAAATTGTGATAAGGGTTTTTTGATTTGATTTTAAAATAGGTTTAAATACAACAAATAGCTCAACAGCATGCTCAGCTCCCTCTTTGACTTGAGGAGTCAAGGCTAGCTCAGACTTGACAGTTCTCTCTTAGAAGGCTGAGGTCAGCTGAGATGACTTCTCTCCTAAAAGATCCACAAGAATCCTTGTGAGATACTTACAGATCCGTCTATTTAGCAGCAAAAGGCAGCCACACTCTATTACCATCCATAGTGATACACTGATTTATCCCAGCTGTGTGCCCAGACAATGCATGCAAATGTACATATGCCTTCAGCTGATGCCTGTGTTGCCTCCAGGGAGATGTGAAGAAAAAGGTGGTGACTGCTGTTTCAGTGTGAGCCCTCTCTATAAGCAGTAGCTGCAGCCTCCTGATCCCTCATCCCCCCCACCTTGGTGGTGGCAGTAGCCAGTCAGGCTTTCAAGGATGGTGCCACCAGCCAAAATAGGATGTGGATTTCAAGGTTTTGCTATTTCCAGCAGTCTGATGGTCTAGGCAGCCAAGTATATTGCATATCAATAAGACCATCTTGGACATGAAACAAAACCCCATAAGAGATACAATTTTTCCAGTTTTAGGGAATAATGCAAGTGCCGGGAATAAATGTCCCTATTATATGTGTGTAGACAATCTGTAAACATACATTATGTTTTTCATGTTTATATACACCGTCATTTTGAATTATCTGATGTCAGCAAGTATAGCAGCTTGACTAGTGGTTAAGGTGGCCCATGGATTTTTGGTAACTCTTGTACTCCTTGTGGCTGAAGTGATGGTTAAGCATGGTGAGAGGGAGAACCAAGTCGTCTTGAACATAAGCAGTAACAGTGTGAAACTCTCCAGGTTGTTTTGCACTGAAAATCAGTCCAGTAACCTGTGCGACTGAAATGAGAAAGGACATTTCAGCTGGTGTTAACAAAATGTGATGGAGGCACTTGAAATAAATTTGTCACTAGCATATAGCTTTGCTGGATGATCTCCAAAGAGAGAAAGCTACATTAGTCCAGCCAAGATGTAAGGCAGTCACAGCTAAGTGATCTGTCATTCTCCTCAGAGAGGCAGAAACGCAGCCTCATAGTGTTCCCAAGATGGAGAAACTGAGCTGATCAGGACACTTTGATCACACAGAAACATTTCTTCACTGCCATAGATATACAAAAGAAATTACACATGAACAGGATAAGAAAGAGAAAGGCAATAACCAGTGGAAATAACAGCAAAAGTCCTTATCATGGGGCTTTTTTGCCAGTAATAATAGCAAAATTAACAAACTATTTCTTATTTCCCTGAGCGTAAGCAAGCTTACATCATTGTGTAGCTGTCACTAATGACACCAATGCAGGTCCACGCCTGATTATTCATACCTACTTTCACAACATTAATGACCAGTTTTGATCTCTGCTATGTTGTCAAATATGAAAGTTTCTTTTATGAAAAGCATTGCACTTGCATGTTCAATTGAACTTACTGATTTGCTGGTACATAAAGATCTTTGATATATCTTATTCACAAATATTTTTCCTGGCCAATAGTCTTTATATAAAAGGAAATCTATTTTTTATAATTGTTTTGTATTTAAAAAGGTAAGATTTTTTTCCCTTCTTCTTTTCTTTTCTCTTATGTCAGTTGTTCCAGCTTTCTTTGCAGGTAGGAGAATAAAAAGAAATGAGGGAAAGGAAGGAAATGGACAAAATGCTAAAAGGCTTCATATTGTTTCCATCCAACATTTGAAATTTTGAGATAGCTCAGGATAAGAATTTAAAATTATGTCAATGTACAAATATTACAAAATCATTAAATGTATGCTTTTAAATCAATTCTATTTGTAGGATTACTAAAATAAAATTTTAGTGCCTTGGGGGACACTGTACTAGCAGTAGTTGAGGACTGGCTGGAAATATGAAACAAGCAGACATGTCCTGAACTGAATCCATTCCTATAAGATTTCCAGCCTAGGGCAGCATTCCTTGAAGAATATACATATATCTGCTTAACTATACATATGATGCTCCATCCCACTGAAGCCAAGAGGAGCATTTACTGTTCATCAAGTTAAGTATTTACATAAATCTCTGTGATAATGTAGTTTAATCGAAGACTCAAGTGCTTGGATAAATCTCAGGTTATTCAAAGCAAACTTCAAAGCTTTTTACGTTCACTTAACACCAATTATTACCCAAACAAATCAAATGGACTGTATTATATGTGAAGTTTTAAATTCATAGATGGAATGTTATGGTAGCTTTTTATACTCATCTGCATCCTTTTTACCTCACTGAGGAAGGATTCCTTATTAAAGCTGGTTAAAAAAAAAAAAAGGCCAAAAAATGCCTGGAACAAAGTAACTGTAACTGTAAAATGTCCTTAAAGGCCAATTAGAAATTGCAATACTGGGAGTTTTATTACAACTAACTCCTCCTTAATTATCAATCAATGGATTCTGCTGGAAAAAAAAAAATCTCAAATTCACAGCTGGGAAAATGATGCTAATTATTTTCTGTTAATTAAGGGTGTGCTGGGATTCAGACTTGCCATCCTTCAAATAAAGGATTGACATATCAATGCTAACATAATGCTTAGGGTCTTTTCCAAAGGCTTTATTTCTAATGGTAATAAATTGGTGTCACGCTATTTTAAGTGTCTTAAGCTATCGTGTTATTATCTAACCCCAATACATACTGAAAGGTATTTATCTACCTCAGTACTCATACAGACTTCTGATATGAAAGTGAATATTCATCATTTTGCACTGTAGCTGTTTTATTGTGAGAGTGAAGGAGCTTTAAGTCATTTGGAGATGAAAGGAGTAAGGCTAAAATATATTGAATGGCAATAGGACTCCCTAAATATCACAGAAATTAGAAAGAATAAAATACTTAAGTAAAATTCTAGATGTGTTATATTGGATGACACTGTTCTTTGTTGGCTTTCAGAGGCCAAGATCTGTTTTACAGTAGTCAAATCTCTGATCCTACTTCATTGCCTCCTTCATTGTGGGAGCTCCCTAAACAACAAGCTCTGAATAGACTCCTGTCTTTTCTGTGGAAAAAGTAATGTATTTCATCTCTTTTCTTGATAGCTTGAAGTTTGTTCCTCATGATCTACCACATTTCTTTATAGCCAAGACTGACGAAAATACGAAATAAGATGGTGGAAACAGATAAGAAAGATAGGGGGTGAATATTCTGCCAGACTTGATGTGGTATATGTTTGAAGCAAAGCTCCAGGTGAACTCATGCATGATCTTAGGAACCTAAGATTTAGCTAAGATTTAAAAGTTTATTAACAGTTTAAGATAGAATAGGTAGGAGGGTGGTGTTTTGTTTTGAGTTTTGTTTAGTATGAGAAATTATTGTGTCTGCTTCTGAAAGACAGATGTCAGATAAAGAGCTCTGAAAACACCTGCCCCATATACTAACACAGATTCTTGGAAACCATAATAATAAGCGTTTTAAAACATTTGAGAGAGTTTGGACAGGAGCAGGCATGATAAATAACCATCTCCCTCATCCCTCTCTCTAGAAAAATGTTCTGGAAGAACCTGCTGTAAACAGCAGAGCAGGACAGTTCCTCCTTCCTCTGGCCTCCCTGTGGGGATTACCAACATCATTGCTACACAGGTAAGTGCTGTTTGTGGTGGGATTTAGACTGTAAAACCTGAGCTTGTGGAACAGACACCATGAAAATTATTGCAACAGCCAATGACAGTTGACCAACTAGGGCACCAAAAGACTGGGTGAATGGTTCACTCATTGTACCTTAGACATCTAAAGGTTCAAGGTGTTACCACTACCTTCCTTTCTAATAAGCAGAGAGAAACAGGCACAAGGTATTTTGCTTCACTGGGAAGTAATATCTAAGGTAAAATGTGTTTTCTCCTAATGGTGTGTATTTCTCCCTAATGACCAAAAATTATCTCCCATTCTGACTTGGATGTTCACCTTTAAGGTGTCCAAAATTAGCTGTTTCAACAAGTCTGTATGCTGTTAAAATTCTCTTCAGCAATTTATTCAAAGTTCTGGACTGGGGTCAATGCAAGCATTTCCCACTTTAGTTATTTTTCAGACCTAGAGCATTATCTTCTGCTCTATATAATACCGATGCAAGCAGACCCATGGTCTTAAAAGCTGTTCCTGCTGCAGTGTCTGACCACATAGTCACAAGTCATTATTAATCAAGAAACCAAGATCAGAAAGAAGAATCTAATGATTCACAGTGCACAAGGCCTTTTAGTCATCACTTAACAGAACAAGGAGGCTATTGTGAGCATTTCTGGTGGGTAAAGGTTGGGAAAGCTGTTCTTAGAGGTCTTTATAAACCTAAACTCTCCTGAAATCTCCTGCAGAAGTATCTGCAACAGTAAAAGCCTACTCATTGGCCTAATTGGTCCTATCCTTCTACAAATGGTCCTGCTCTCCTACAAATGCTAACTTTTATATCAGAACATACTGAAGTCATATTTGTATGGCATAAAGAAATACACAAATGGATGGCAGACAAGTTAGAACAATAGATTTAACTCAACTTTTACAATTTCTTCAAAAAACAAACTCAACGGAATCTGGAGTGTGTATCTTTACGTTTACCTGATCCTTATCTACCCCCAAATAAAAAATATTTTACCTATGCTATGTGATTACAAAGCTTTCTCTCAGCTTTTGTAATTCATTTGTGCCTTCTAGCAGTCATGAGTCATGGGTCTTTTACACTTGTCAAGTACACCTAATCCTTACCCTTCCTGGCCAAGAAACCTTAAAGATGGCTGAACATGTAATTGCCTTGAAGTATAAAATATTTCCCACATTATTTATAATAGCATTGCCTTCTAGCACCTCTATAGTTAAGGTTGTGTCAGCATTTTCATTATAAGTCCCTATTTTCAGCTGTAAAAATGTGCTTCAGGCTGGAAGTAGAAATGCTAGCAATTTTATTTTTTTTTTTACTATTTTTTAAAAATAAAACCACCTTGGTCATCTTTTTAGGCATTCCATTTGTAGCCACAAACACATATACGCACCTACACATATCTATCTACAGATGCATGCGGACATGTATTAAGGAATATCTAGCGTGGTATAAATGTAGAAATAGATATTGTCATAATATCACACATAATTATTAATTTTTGTTTTCAGCTTTTGTTCATAAACATTGTATTTGTGTGGGAGCAATTTTAGTTATAGCACAAGTTTTATTCAGACTTGTTGCAGTGGCCTTTTTCCAATTATGCTGAGAGATAGCAATAATAAAATTTTTAATTTGCAACTTGTATTTTAATTCTGTGTGGATGACATTTTCTTCTGGAATAAATCCAACAAAAGTATTCGATCTCTGTTCTTGGATCATTAGCGAGAGTACCCACTATGCTCAGGTGTTACTCCAACCAAGCGTACGTGATTTCCTCCAGCTTAAAAGTTGACTCACTCTGTCAGGTCTTGCTTTCACATAGATTCAAAAATAGGATGTAAGCACCATCACCAGGACCTTACACACCCAGCTGCTGAGCACTCATCTGCCTTTGAGGTACAGTTTAGTCCCCACTGCTCCTTACCACACCTAGTGTGGATCGCATCAATAGAGCTAAGATCTAACATAAACTGTTGGTTTACACATCTCTTATGAATAGGTCTACAGTATCTAGTGGAAGCTCTCACCATAGAGGCACTGTTTAAAAATATCCTGTTATAAACATCCTCTATATTTTATGGGTCATTAGTAAATTATCAGCATTCCATAAAATTTGGAGTTCTATTTTGTCTTTATTGTTATTACCATTAGTAACAACAATAGTGACAATAATGTCATTACACCAGAAATGCATTGACAGAGACAGGAAGAAGATTACTCTCTATGAAAAATCAAAATATTTCCTCTGTCTGTTGAGTTTGGTTTTTTTTAACTACCTATGTTCTCCTTTTTTTCTCAACATTGCAAAAATAAAGAAATAAGGAGACAGAATCATTACTCGTGGTTGTTGGTGTTTAACGTGTTTCTGGAATTAATGCTAACCTTAGTTCTTCCAGTACCCAACTGACCATGTTACTTCATTCTGAAAAAGTAAGTGGAGGTTTTCACATTAATGTTTCCAAGATCCATATGATCCTCTGACCCTCAAAATACACCAGCTTCAAGTATTTGAATGTAATTATACTTTATGGCCTTTATGCAGTTCACCTATATTTCCCCAAGTATTTCAGAACTGATACCCCTTCTAAGTCAGATAAAAAGTAAACAGATATGGGGTTTTGTTTTGGGGTTGTTTTGTGATGATTTTGGGGGGTCCATTCTGGACCCATCTTTGAAACAAATCATTGCTAAAGGCCTAATAGTTTGTGGAAGCTGTCCAGAACACCTGGATTCCCATGATCTTGATTTGAAACCTGGTGGGACTATGCTTTTAGTTGAACATCATTGTGAATTCTTAGGTTTGTGTAGGCCTTGGACTCTACAGCAAGAGGATCTAAGCTGAAAAAACATAGAGCCAAAGCAAATGGTCTCATAACTCCCAGCCTAGGACAGCTGAATTTCATACAGAACTGCCGAGAACATTCTCATCTTAAAAACTGTTATCACAAATTATTATGTAGAGCTGTAACATCATTAGCATGTTGTAAGTAGAGCTGATCCAGCAGGAAGAGACATCATTTTCAGCTATGCTTAAACTGTTCAAAAGAAGCATAAAGGAAAAATGAATCAATGACAGAATTTTTCAGTTAAGTTATCCTTATTCAGCCTGGCTGTTGATGATTTATGTATATGTTTATGAAAGACCAGTGAGATTATATGTTTTCTACAGGATGACATCAATTTGGTATATTGTTCATATAGATTTCAATCCCCTTGTTAAACCCAGTTAACTCTTGCTATTCTTAAGATGGAGTGTTTCAAAACTTCAAGCTATTAGAAGTGTTCCTCTTCAGAAAAAGGTGGAATCTTTCTGCTCAAATGTAGATACCTGGTTGTCTACATCTGAGGCCTAAATTCACACACAACTTCATGGGCAGGGACACCTCGCACTGAACCAGGTTGCTCAAAGCCGCATCCAACCTGGCCTTTGACACTTCCAGGGATGGGGCAGCCACAGCTTCTCTGGGCAATCTGTGCCAGTGTCAAGCATAAAAACCAGAAAAACAGGAGAACGTGGTCACAAAGACTCAAAGTGTTAAACAACATCTGAGAGAAAACTGATGTCATTTATTTATCTGTCACCAAAGAAAGATACAGCCTTCATCCACATTTCCCACGCATATATGTTAGACTAAAGAGATGTTTTTTCCCTTCTTTCTAGGTTTTGACATTTTTGAAAAAACTGGGCCAATTTACTCAGATTCTGGAGTTGAGGCACACAGTTCTGACCTTGAAAATCATGTAGTAACTTTCTTTACAAGTATCTCCTGAAAATGTTAACTCTTCTTAAATTAAGTCCACCATTCAGCTGAGTAGCTGAACAAGCAATTTCACTTGAGACCTATAGGTCTCCAACTCCAACCATTACCTTTTTCAGTTATATTTTGTTCACTGGAGATTTCTTTGATATAGAAGGTGATATT
Source organism: Coracopsis vasa (assembly GCA_026283785.1). Lineage (NCBI taxonomy): Eukaryota > Metazoa > Chordata > Aves > Psittaciformes > Psittacidae > Coracopsis > Coracopsis vasa. The sequence goes on from JANHGB010025947.1 coordinate 23,541, forward strand.
TTATAACTAGCTTACCAGAGGATGACCTATGATCCTGTCCAGTCTGCAATAGTTTAATATCTTTTCCTGGACTAACTGTTCTTTCAGTATCTGCAGAAACTCTGTGTTCCCAAGACAAAATGAAAGAATTCTTAGTGTAAATAATTATCAAAAGCGTCACTTTCCAAAATCTCTTTTCCACTGAACACTTTTGTGTGAGAAATAACTAAAACTAGGATGGCTAACCTATTTCTTTTCATAGCCTACAGAACAAAATTAGAGAGCTAACTTACTATCATTTTATAATATCTTGGTGGTGAAGTTCAGCCACAATAAATCTCAGAATTGGTCTTTTATACAATCCAGTCCAGATAGATGAAAAAGGAAAGAAGTGGCACACATCCTATTTTTCTATGAGTATTGTTTTCATCCTGATTTTACCAGGGAATCACTGTAATGGCTGAAGATGCTAACATAGTTTTCCTTGGAGTGTCAGACTAGTTTTGTTATTTCTTTGAAGGCAATTGCTTTACTCCATTAAACAAGATGTGTTTTGTCCACCAATTTTAATGTTGTGTGTTCCAAAGCTATACTTACTCTTTCATTATTTTTTATTTTCCAAGTATAGTTGCTTTGATCTGCATGATGTAATAACTGATATTTAAAGAGAGAGAGACTCAAGGAATCAATCAGTAGAGCAGAACAGGACTGAAATCATGACTCTTCCATGACTTATTTGGAAAAGTTCTTTGTAGTGTCCAGTTGAATATAAAGAATGTATAGTCTATGACAGACTATTTATAGACTATGACAGACATTCCACATGGGTAACACCACACTTTCTGTTGTTAGTTCAATATTTTTTCCCCTTTTTGGTTAATTTGGAAATTTTACTGTATTATTTTTAGCGCTACCAAAAAGTGATTAATTAATGTTGATCTTCAAGAATTCTCTTTACGTGCCGTTTTAAATGTTATCCAATAGATGAAAGTTCTGTGAAACATACTGATGACATTTTATCATTACCATTTCTTATAATTTCTACACTGATGAGGAGGAATTTTGTAAACACTGTTGATGCTGACATGTGAGAAAATATACATCAATGCATCACAAAATAGTCATAATAGGGGCACAGCTAGTGAACTTTGTGTCCACACAGGGTATACAAAATATTTTATTCCCTTTATTGATCTAACAGGTTTGTAATATTACAGTAATATATGGATAAAACAAAAATAGTCACAAGAATAACAATGTCAAAAGCAACGAAACCAGCAACCACTACAAAAAAATAAATCTAATTCTCTCCATCACTTAAAACTGCTACAGTTTTCTTTCAGAATTTTTTTGTCCTTTCCTCCTTCAAGATGTGAAATAAGACAAGTTAACACCTTTTAAAATTTCATGTTCAGCTACGTTTGCTTAATGCATTCACCAACGTGCTCTAAAATGTTATGTTAAGTATCAGTTTGTTGTCACATAGGTATTTTCAGAAAACTTCAGGGGTGGGGAGGAGTCACGCCTCCCTGTGCCTTTTATTCTAATGAAGGAAATAAAATTGCAATCATCTTGAGAACCATAGGTTTGGTTTAATATTCTAAAGAGAACAGTGGAGAAAGAGTATTGCAAGCTCATGTTCATGGACTCATTTCAAACTAGCCGAGAGATTTGTACTTCTCCATGGATGTGTATCTCTTCAATAGGACTTGAAAAAGATGTTACTGAGACACACAGCACTGGAAAAAAATTTGTAACATTAAAGCTTAAAAAAAGATACTTTAAATTATGTAATGAGGTATGTTAAGTGTGATGAATTTGCTTGTGCAAACTGTAGATCTATGGTCACAGGGTCTAATCCAAAACCCCTTATTTTCAGCAGGGCTCTTTCCAGTAACTATGAGCTTCAGATGTATAAATTGGCACTGAAAGATGTGTAACGCCTACTTTGAAGACTGATATTTTTGAACTCACTTTATTTTTAACTTTCAACAAACATGGCATCACAATTAGAGTGGTAGATTCAGAACTCCCTCTGCATCCGAACTTCAGGGAGCTGAAATCTGGTGCTGGAGTCCTGACCTCATTAACAAACAATAGGAATTTTGCTACTGGCTTCAATGAAATCAAGATTTCACTCTAGAAGACAGAGACCTAGGACTTATCTCTTGGATCAAACAAGAACACTAGCCCAAAACATTTATCTTTGATGAGGAAGTGCAGTTTGAAGTCAGTTTGGGCTTTGAAATATGTGGTTCGGACTTATTTAAAAGATGAGTTCACATGATTCAGTAGGCTTTGTAATCTGTGAATTTCATGCTTTAAAAAAAATAGCTGGGAGCAGAATTAGTATGTACAGAATAATAGCAGTCCAGTTCAATTGCTGTTTAGTTTGGAATGGTAGCTTAGAGAGCTTGTTGGAAAAGGGAAAAAATGTGATGAGAAGAAATATTTACTATGCAGAGTTTGCATGCCAATAAAGAAAATTATAGAGAGACTATTGTTAGGTTTGACTCTGTAACTATAATTGAAGCACAAAGATGATCAAACGCAAGACCATTTACAGTTAATCATTTTGACACTGCTGGATTTTTCCTATGAACCATAGAATAGAAGAATCAAGCAACATTATATCACAAGAACCTAAACCTTAGGTGATAAAATCAACTTAGCTCCTTCACTTTAAACAACCAAGCCACTTTGCCTCAGCTGGTGGCTTGGCCTTATATATTTGTTACAATTTGAATCAGCTTTACTGGAGGGGAAATTATAAGTTTGATGTCAACACGATCTAGCAAATAACTTGCCATTAAACAGTATCTATTTATAACTGTCTGGATTATTTCTTATAAATTACTCAAAGAATTCAGAGAGTTTTTTCATATCAGAAACTATTACATTACTTAGAATACATTAATCTCTTTTGCAAATTAGAGGCAAAAAAATTATACTGGGAAGTATTTTGTTTGTTATTACTACTATTATTATTATTCCATTGAAATCACACTTACAGGCCCCTGGAGAGACCAGTACTCCCCATGGTGCTAATCATATAAATGGTGCTAAGCTAATCATATAAGTGATCTCACCTAATGACTGTCGCCTAGAAGTGTATCACCTGGTCTGTCTTTTTTTTTTACCAGATAGACTCTGTCAGACACCTCTCTTAAGATGGGAGAAGGCATTCTGTAGGTGTGCTTTTGCAGAAAAAGGGGGCCTGGTAACAGCTTAGATGAGATATCTTACCTTTAGGAGTCTAAGTGTAGGTGAAATGAGTCCCACAGTCCACTCTCTAGCTCATAAAATGTCAGCTGCAACATATTAAAAAGAGGGAATGGGGTTAAATGCTGACATGCTGCTGCACAGAGGCAGTAAGATTCATTTGTAAATAGTCCTTAAGTACCCATATCCATTTCCGCTTTAAAATATTTGTGGTCTTATTCCAGGTTACTGCAAACAGATCTCATCCTTCTTAATGATTAAGCTAAAACTTGAACAGCAAAACTCTTTTGCTTGTCTTCCAGTGTTTGAATTTCAGACTTCATACCAAACTTCTAAACTGGTGTGTGCTGAGGTGAGCAAGTAAGATAAATATGAAAAATTGAAATTATTAATATTCTTGTTCCTCTATGAACATTCTTGCTTGCCTAAGAATTTCTAACATGAAACCCATTGCTCCCCCAAAATTTATCTTCATGAAACCATTTATTGGATACCTTTTTAATTCATTAATTGTTCAGAATCTGAATGATAGCTAAAGCTGCTTTTGCAATTTTCTTACAGCTCCCACTATAACCAATAACCTATGTATAAAATTTTTATTTGCACATTTTAGTTCCTTCTACTCAATAACTGAGCATTCATGCATTGTTGCTGTACATGTCACTTCCTTCATAACAATATAAGATATCATTCTGGCCTCATGGTGCTTGAAAGATAAGTCAAATTAATATGTTTCCAGGATTCATGGGGAACTGATTA
>JANHGB010025950.1:0-38285 GCA_026283785.1 Coracopsis vasa
TTATACAACCCAAAAAAATTCAAAGCATTTATAAGTCTTGTATAAATCAGAGATAAATCTTTAGGGAAATGCTTCCTCATTTCATTTTGATTTCCTGAAGTCATCCAATATTAGAATGAAATGCAGACTTTATGATGTAAATCTGTTCTGTAGGGTGTTCACTGATAAAATTGTATCACTCCCACACCATTAGAAGAACAGGAGGATAGTAAAGTTAAATAAAGAGGGAGTACCTGTAGTTTGGTTATTCTTAGTAGCCTTTTACCACAAATAGTAGTCATCTCAGTGACCCTTTGATGAACTTGTTCCGATATATCGATTCCCCTCTTCTATTGTGGAGCCTAAACCTATGTTAATTCTCCAGATGTGTAAGTTCCAAATAGAAATAAATACTTTGAGGGATATCTGTCAGACTCTTGGCTACACTCTTAGCAATGCAGCCCCATGTGTGGTTAGCTTTCGTCTCTCTAAGGACATAGAATCATAGAAACATGCAATAATAGAATGGTTTGGGTTGAAAAGGACCTTAAGATCATCTAGTTTCAACCCTCTTGCCATAGGCAGTCACCCAAGGCTCTATCCGGCCTGGTCTTGAACACTGACAGGGATGGAGCATTCACAACCTCCTTGGGCAACCCAGTCCAGTGCCTCACCACCCTCACAGTAAAGAACTTCTATCTAACCTGAGCTTCCCCTGTTTAAAACCCATTACCCCTTGTCCTATCACTACAGTTCAGAATGAAGAGTCCCTCTCCAACAGCCTTGCAGGCCCTCTTCAGATACTGTAAAGCTGCTATTGAGGTCTCCACGCAGCCTTCTCTTCTCCAGGCTGAACTGCCCCAACTTTTTCAGCTTGTCTTCATACAGGAGGTGCTTGAACCTCCTCATCATCCTTGTGGCCCTCCTCTGGACTTGCTCCAACAGCTCCAGGATATACCACCAATTCAACTTCATGCACCATTTTTTTTTTTTTTCTAAATCACTCTTGTATTTCAAAAAGAAACTGAATAAACCCCTTAACTGTAAACTTATCTTTGTTTCCTCACTCCGGAAAACGTTTGCAAAAAAAAATGTTTGTGAATATTTAGAAACCCAAAATATAATATAATAAAGAGAAATAAACCATGTTTGAATGTTTTTGTTTCCAAAGTGACAAATGCTTTAAGAAATGCTTGTCTTTTCCTTTTCAGATTTTTTCAAATACAAGAAAAAAAGAAAACAAACTTTTATGCAAAATAAACCAAACTCAGCTTTCAGATGGAACACTCTCTTTGAGGCATTTCTTCTGAGCATTAGACAAAATATGTAGCATTAAAACACTCAGATAAAGATTAATTCACTTTGGTCTTTAAATTATATCATTGGATTTCAATCAAACTACATCTCTAACAGCTAACTTGCATCTTTTAATCCATTGCTGTAAATTAAACTTTCAATTGAAATTCATTATAGGAAAAGGTGAATTAATACAATCAGGACCTTTAAGCATCCCTTTTTTGTTTAGTGTTATAGGTGTGCAAATATTTAACTGGCAATTCTTTAATGCTGGTAAGAAGGAGAAATGATTCACCTTTTTTCTGCTAGGGTTTTTTTATTGTGTTTGAGAATCTGAAAAGGTGCTTACGAGATCTGTAGACCAAGTTATTTGCATGACTAATAAGTTTAAATTTGAAACCATAGCATTGACAGATACTTATTTTCAAACACTTATCATGTATGTAAAGGTACATGTCAAGCAGTACTTATTATTAAGAAAAGATGTTGCTTCTGAGAATGAATTTAAGAAGAAAAATATGAAATAAAATGTAGCAGATGTGTCAGCAATGAAAAATTGCTCTGTTTCTAGAGACACGTGAAAAGAAAAGTCCACATTTTGCATTTTATTATGATGTTCTGTAGGAGAGACATTTAAATTTCTTACGGTTGCTATCAGGATTTATTGAGAGTTACCTCATATATAAAATGGAACTTCATATAGTTTATAAATAATTAATACATGAATAAAACATCTATAATAAACATTCATTGAATTCATTTTTTTTATGGATCCTTACAAGAAAATAGGTGCTCACACTATGCCTTATAAAAATGCAGCTTAGACATTAATAGTAAACTGATACTGCTACTGTTACATCTTTTTTAACTTCTATTTGTAAATAGAATAGAAAACAAAATACTGCCTAATCGTGTGTATTACAGATTAATTTAAATGTTGCAAGATTAGTAGTCCACCGCTTGATGTATTGCACAAATCCAAACAGATTATCTATTCTCTACCCGGAGTTTTGGTATTTATCCCCACCTATTTTGGTATCTGTCTGATGTTCCCAAGAAGTCACATAATGAAATACAATGTTTATTAAATCCAGTAGTGATTTAAGAAGCATTTTGTGTGTGTATAGCTTTGCATGAATCTCTGCAAGAGTGATGTATAAAATGAGACTAGACAGAAGTGCAAGCTGGGTATTCATATATTGGTTACCTCAGAGCAGATACCAGATTTCCCCAACTGTTGAATTATATTCAGTTCAGATTCTGGTGGTATAACTATATTTAGATTATTATATTGGGTTTCTGTGACAAGGTTATAGTAAGGGGTGAGCTACAGGGTTGGATTCTGAGAGAAGTTGCTAGAAGCTTCCCCTATGTCAGGTAAAAGCCCATGCCAGCCAGTTTCAAGAGGGACCTGTCACTGGCCAAAGCCGAGCCTGTCAGTGGTGGTGGAAGCACCCTTGGGGTAACACATTCAAGAAGGGGAAAATGTTACTGCACAGGAGCAATTGCAGGCAGAGAGAGGAATGAGGAAAACAGCTGAGTACACACCAAGGTCAGTGCAGAAAGAGGGAAAGAAGTGCTTCAGGGGCCAGAGCAGGGATTTCCCTACAGACCCCTGTGGTACAGCCCATGGTGAGTTAGCTGTACCCCTGCAGCCCATGGAAGTCCCTGGTGGAGTAGATTCCACCTGCAGCCCAGGGAGGACCCCACGCCGGAGCAGGGGGATGCCCAAAAGATGCTGTGACCGTGTGGGAAACCCACACTGGAGCAGGCTCCTGGCAGGAGCTGTGGCCCTGTGGAGAGAGGAGCTCACACTGGAGCAGGTTTGCTGCAAGAGCTGGGACCCTGTAGGGAATCCACGCTGAAGCAGTCTGTTCCTGAAGGACTGCACCCCATGGAAGGGACCCACGCTGGAGCAGTTCATGAAGAGCTGCAGCCCATGGGAAGCACTCACGCTGTCAAAGTTCATGGAGGACTGAATCCTGTGAGAGGGACCCCACGCTGGAGCAGGGGAAGAGTCTGAGGAGTCCTCCTCTGAAGAGGAAGAAGCATGTGACCAACTGACCACAATTCCCATTCCCTGGAGAATGGGAAACTAATGAAATGAAACTAATTTCCCCATGTCTGTTTTGCTCAAGACAGTAATTATTGAGTGATGTCTCCCTGTCCTTATCTCGACCCACAAGCCTTTTGTTATATTTCCTCTCCCATTCAGCTGAGGAGGACAATGATATAGCAGCATTGTGGGCACCTGGTCTGAACCCACCACAATTACTTAAATCAGGTAGGTTATGAATCACATGGTTGTACCGAAACTCCCACATAGGGCATGTTAAAAGTTCCTGCAGTGTGTACCAACTTTATTCATACAGATCTTAATGTGACTTAAAGTATAAAGACATGGTGAAGAAAATGAGAAAACTCACCTCTGAGCTGATAATACTTCATTACTCTAACTTCAAAAGAATAAAAATAATTTTAAAAGTTATGGCACCTTATTAAGATGAAAAAAAACTCTGAAACTTAGATAATTTCTATCTGATTTTTCAGGAGCTTGCGATTATGTAGCAGTGGATGTTAGCCATTATTGTAATTATGTGGTCTAGATGAAATTGTTCTTGTAATTAGACTGGTATTGCCACACCTGGACCGTGCTGTCAGATAAAGATGGGTTGAACCCTGATCATAGAATCATAGAATAATTTGGGTTAGAAAGGGCCTTCAAAGTTTGTTTAGTCCAACCCTTCTGCAATGAGCAGGGACATCTGCACCTTGATAAGGTTGCTCAGAACCACATCCAGCCTAGCTTGAATGTCTTCAACATCCACCACCTCTCTGGACAACCTGTTCCATTATTTTACCACCCTCATTGTAAAAATTTCTTCCTCAAGTCCAGCCTGAATCTCCCCTTTTTCTACTTTAAAATCATTATTCTCCTCCTATCACAACAGGCCTTGCTAAAAAGTCTCTCCCCAACTTTCTTATAAGCTCCTTTTAAGAACTGAAAAGTCCCAATAAGGTTTGCCTGGAGCCTTCTCCAGGCTGAACAACCCAACTCTTTCTGACTGATGAGATGTTCCACCCCCTCTGATAATTTTTGTCCCTGATACCCAAATTAATCTAACTGATTTTACTTTGAATGAAATAGAGAAAATTATTGAAAGCTATTTTATGAACAGAAATTACTGGTTTAGCATTATGGCAATTAAAAAGGGAAAGGATGAACATTAGAAATTAATCACATGTTCAAAATATACATCAAGGAACACTCTTTATACCTGATAGATTGCTTGAATCTCAGACAGACTTTGGAACCAGATGGAATTTAGTCCTCATGGGATATCATCTCCCCACAGATTGAAATTCCCTGTTTCCCTTAATCCCGGCACCTTCACTTCATGGTGATAACTGGAATATGATCAGGATTCAAAGAGGTCTGAGGGCTTTGAATCTTTCAGTCAGATAAGGCTTTGATAAACAGCAGGGGGAAGAGGGAGTTTTAATCCAGTTTGCCCTTAGTTTATATTGCCTTAGAGACAAGGTAGTTGGAAACAAATATCAGAGCAATTATATGTTCTTTTGAAAAAGAAATTGAGCTGGATAGAATTACCACAATTAACTTTACTGACTCAACTTATTTTTGTTTCATTATTTTTTTCAGTTTATCATACAAGTTCAAAAGTGTCATGTCATTATCTTAACTGAACATTACTGAGGTTAGATGATAGAAATGTGTACCTTTCTTTAATCTTGCTTTGTTTGATCAGTTATTAAAGGTACCTCTTTCTCAAAGTTTGTGTAAATTATTTGTAATCAAAGGCCTTATTAAAAAAGGAGAAACAAAAAATCAATTTAAAACCAGAATTCACTCCATCACGTTTTTAATTCAAAGCACTAATAGACGTAAACACAATACACACATGCACACTTGCTTAATATTCAGATTCCAATCCTATATTTAATGTAAAATCTCTTATGCCTCACTTGCAAAAAAAAGACATGGCGTCATGAGAATGATACAAACAGAACTCAGCCAATTATGCTTCAAAATACACAAGACCTGTTACACTTCATAACCTATATAAAAGATACACTTTCTTCTTCAAAATGTGCTATTCCTCCTTTCTTTGCTGCATAGTATCTCACCATTTTTTTTCATGGAAGGGACAGGTAGAGAGAGGGCATGAATGTGAAAAGGGATGAAGGGAGAAATCAACTTAGTCTTATAAATGCAAGGTTTTAACTTTTTTTCTATATAACAGCAGGGACAATAAAAAAAGAAAAGAAAAAATAAACAAACCCAAAAAACATAACAACAAACAAGACCAAGCAACCTCCAAACAGATAATCTTAGCAGTTACCCTCAGGGTTATTATACTTTGCTGAAGTGCACTTTTCTATTGCTTTTTAAATCTATAATGAAATCCTGTGAAATTCTATTTGCAGTACATTATTTGCTATTTTGAAACTAGAAACTACATAACCTGATCATTCACATTGTGTAAATAAGAGGTATCCACATACCAGTGTTCTCCCAGTGGTGAACATATTATGTTCTTGCTGGTTTTAAGGTTACATATGCCTTTATTACTGTGATCTGGCAGTAATGAGAAACTGTTATTTACAAAGGCAATTAGAAATGACCAAGAGAACTATCCAGTTGCAGTGTTGCACTGGGTATATTACTCAACATGACTAGCTGATCTAATAGAAACACAAGATTGTAAGAAACATTTGCAGATACTGTTATTTTTCTTGCCCCAACAAATCTGATTTGAAGGCTGCTTTGTCAGCCTTATAGGTCTAATGATTAAGAGACACTTAGTCCTAGAAATGTGGGCTATTGCTACGAAGGAGTCATCTGAACAAATATGCTGTATGTATATAACCATCCTAACCTCCTACTATGGTTGAAGGAGACAGCTGTTCTCAAATCATGATTCATCTCATGGATAAAAGTAGACATTCAAAATTTGCTGGGTAAACTTAATACTCAAATGCTTTCATTTTCCAGCTAACTACAAATTGAATCTAGATGCATAAACTCAGACACAGATGTTGGTATGGCAGTCATCTCGAGTAGCTTAGCAGGATCTGTACTTGCTATTTTTACAAGACAAAGACCTCTTTCTAATGCTGAAAATCCAGGGTCCTTCCTATCCCTAGGCAATCCAGCTGCAAATTAATTGATTTTAAAATTCTCATCGAGCCCGTTCATTTTTAGGAAAAGGGCATTAGCCAATGCATAACCTTGCAGTTTTATAACAGGGGACCTGAGAATCAGCAAATGCTGGTTGAGTAACCTTGAATGTATTTCAATTTAGACACTTGTTGCCCTACAATACTCTAGCAACCTCATTATGTATTAAAATTTTGTACATAAAATTTATCCTGAGACAGTTTATTAAGAAAAAATATTGTGCTAAATGGATACCAAGGGCAGTGATTTCTATCTTGGAAGGGCCGCTTCTTTAAAAAATGAACTTCTGAAGCCTATTAGCTGAATTAGCTTCATTTTATAATGGCTTCTGCTGAAATCAAAACTGAGGCAAACACGTGATATGAGAAACTTTGGTATTCAGAAGAGTCTATACATAATTTAATTATCAAAAATTAATTTTACATGTAATAATATTTAATGATTTATTCTACTACATGAAGTTGATGTACTGACATGGTGTAATCCTGGCTTTGTGCTGAAATAGAGTAGCAGGACAAAGAAAGTGATACCCTACTCAGCACTGGTAAGACATAGCTGGAGTACTATGTGCAGTGCTAGGCTTCCTGGTATGATAGAGGTCAGCAGTAGAGAATTCAAAATTTTAGAGGAAACATTAAACTTACATTCAGTGTCAAATGAAAATTTTATATAGCTAGTTTTTTAAGTTCTCTAAACACAATTATGACAAATTGTTTAGACTATCATAAAACACACAATTGTAATTATTTATAGAAATAAAGAGTAGGATAATTAGGTCAAATCAGTAAATTCAAATACAAAAAGAAAGTTATTTTAGAAATTAAATATATTTAAGTAACATACCATTTTAAATTTTCAAAAACCTGTTATACATATTGTCAAATATGCATTTTGTTAACCTACAGGAGGCTGTCATTCGCACAACATAAACAGAAACCTACACTGGCATTTCGCCAAACTGAACCAAAACATGTTGTGTGATATATGGCATAGCTTTCTACAAATGTCATCTAATTTTCTCTTCTGGCACCCTTATCTAAACACACCATAAGAATACATCTGGGTTTACATTCTAATTTTTGTTATTAGGAGATACCAGCTTCGTAAATCTCATTTTTAAGAGAAGATGGGAGTTTTTAATCTGACTACTTGGATGATTTTTCTTCTTCCTAAATTAAATTACAGCTGGGTAGAAAAAAAAGTCAGAAGACCTAAAGGACAGGAATAAGTAGCACATCCCTCCTGTGTTGGGAGCTCTTGATCTGAACACAGTACTCCAGGTGGGGGTCTCACGAGAGCGCAGCAGAGGGGGAGAATCCTCTGCTTTTACCTGATGGTCATGCTTCATCTGTTTATCATGCACTTTTTTTTTTTTTTTAAAGTGTCTAATAGCTGTTGATTTGTTTGCTGCTAAAACCCATGGAGATCTAAATGTCTAAGTAAAATTAATTGTTTTTCCTTATTGTCATAAAGTATTAATGTTCTCTGAGGTAATCACCTAAAAAAAAAATAAATCTGTTGAATTGTTTAGGGCTTGTCCTGCAATGTGTGCTAATATCTTAAAGAAATGTTTCTGAAACTGAGTATTTTCCATAGTAAAATACACCTACAGTCTTGTTATGCTGCAAAATGTGGAAATAATGATTTAAAGAGCCTCATTTGATTTCCATTAGTGCAGTATTATTGATTAAACTGGACTGTCCCATTGAAATGCAGACTAGAATTAGGCTGTCCATAAAGAGACGATGAAGTACAGAGCCATAATTTTCACAAGTTAATAGTAGTAGTAATGATAGTAATAATAAAAATAATAACAATAGTAGAAGTCATAGTAGTTCTAGGAATAGTAGTGATACTTCCATTCGTTATTAAAAAATCAAAACCTATAAAATAATAAAACAATGTGATTTCCAGTGGAAATCCCATTAAATTTATAGCATAGAGGGATTAAACAATTCACTTGATAACACTCATTGCTCTCAGTCTTCTGCTTTGGCAATAAACACAGCTTTGAAATTTTTTCCCCATGGAGCTATATTTTATTTCTACTGTCCCCACAGTCTTTGTGAAAATAGTATAATTCTTAATCATAGCTCAAAAATAATAATATTCTGCATGAAAACATTTGCTAACAATCGTTATACACTGAAGCATGTTTGAAACTGAAATACGGTTTAAAGCATGCACTCTCATAGTAACTACAATTTTTGGTCTCACAAATCACAATGTTAAAATGCTACATGCTATTAAAAAGAAGCATGACATCGCTCCATAATTGCTAACATTATAATGTGAAGGGGATGGGGAAAAAAAAAGAAGTATCTTTGGGATGGGAAAATGTTATATTTTCATGTATTGTTTTCTGTCTAGTTTGGCCTTCACACACAGCCAACCATTTTATGTAAAATTTGCATGTACTATATGGTGATACATAATGAAAGGTCAAAGAATAGACCAACTGATGTATTTTAATCTGATTTTATGCAGGAAATGTTGTGGAACAGCACCATCTGCAGGTGTGCTATCATAAATTTAATGTTTGTGTGTTTAAACTTTGTTAATGTCATCTGTCCTTTCTAGATATAGATTTGGGCTTTTCTGTTGGGGAAAATCCAGCAGCCAATAAGGTATGGATTATTTTACAGACAAAATACTATGCACTATGGGCAGTGAAAAATAATATAGAAATACAGAACCAGATATTTTTAGCAAAAATTTAGGCTAAGAAATCTTTCATTTGAGATACCTTTTATCTTTTTAAGAACTGAACACACCTACCTGTTTAGCTGTGTTTCATGTAATCATGTCTAATACGCAATTACACAATCTATACTTCTGTGCAGATTGCCAATACTTATTTTGTATTATAAAATATTGGGCATGGTTCTGAGGCCGATCAGAAAAGAAAAAGTCAGTATGATGCTGTATATCATGCTTACTAATTGCATCAAACTGCTTTATAATGTATTCATAAAAAGTATCACTACTGTTTAAAAGAAAATAATATACCATAGACCATATTTTTTTCTCACTTTCTTCCACTTCTATACCCTCCAAACTGTTATAGGTGTTTGAAGTTGAAGTACTGTGTACTATGAAAAATGGCCAAATGAGTATGTGGAAAATTTTGGAGAGGAAGAGACAGGATCCTGTGACATCCCTTTGTGTTAGGATTTCTATTTATATTTTAAGGAAACCATGATCATTAATTTGGTCCAAGGAAATATATTTAGCAGTAATAAAATGTGTATACTACTCATGTATATTGAAAGGATGCAAATAACTATTTCTTTAATTGTCATAATGCAGAGCTTTCCATTACAGTACAAAGCCATTCAGAAAAAAAAATACAACATCCCTGAAGCCTAGTTTGGTGTACTTGTACGTATATTTACAGTTCAAAAACCCTCTGAGCTGGTCATGGTGCAATACATACAGAAAGAAAAGCGGAAGAAAATCTTAGCCGTTCATGTGTGCTCTCTCTTGAGCTGAATTCAGTGCAGGACTCAACCAGTCCCTAGCAGAATGCAGAGAAAGCTGAGAGTTACACTTAGACACCAAAGTAAAACTTAAGGGCTTTAATCCTTCAATTCTTTATGCCTTTGGAAACCAAATGTAGAGCAGAGGTAAAAATTATAGTGTAGCAAAATATTAATGTTTTACAGCCATTTTCTCACTTTTGCCACACATAGATAAGGGCTTCTAGATGTTGAAACTCCAAGCTAGAAATCTACATTCAGATACACCTTTTTTGAAGATCTCAAGACTAGTGTAGACAGGAAACATGCAGCTGGGCATTTTTCAGGGAAGTTAATTTTTGCTGTAAAATATTGACCCATTGAAATGCAAACCATGGCTATCAATACATAGAGTGGGAGACACTTCAACTGGGAAAGCTCATTACTGGTGTCATCTCTAATACATATTGCTGTAGTTCTGAATAATAAAATGTCTATTTCTTCCTCTATTAGCATTCTATTTCACCAGGTGTCTCCTCTGCATTTCTTCCTCTTAATCACTTTGTTGGCAGGATTTCCCGTCATCTACCATTCTACCCACTATACTGCCTGTTTTAATATTAAAAAATGAAAACAAAAGCAGGGAAAAAAAAAAAAGAGAAAGAAACCAAAAAACAAAAAAACAAACCAACCAATCAAAAAAAAGGACACATCCCCTAAAATTCTGACATGGTTCATTTCAAAAAGAGAGGCAGGGAGTCAGATAGACAGACAGGTAAAGATAATAATGCTTGGATAGTTTGGACATTCTGTAATTATTCAAAAAGAAATTCTTCCAGAGAGCGAAGGAAAGAAGAAATTCACATTCTTTCAGGTCAATGGATGCAAGTCTCTTCCATGATTCATTCAGCCCAAGAACAAAAAGTTTTGTCTCTCTGACAAAAAGCTGATCATGTCTTAAGTGTTCATGTGCAATGTGCAACACTTGAGAACAGGAAAAGATTCATGGGAAAGGATATAACTCTTCCCTCCCAGCTCTGCTAGGAAACGAAACATTCAATTTTCTATTTTTCTGCCACACTGCAAAAACTGCCGCACAAAACTATGTTAGATTTATATGTTTGTTTTTAATTAATGGATTACAACAGACAGAGTGAGGAGAATGGAATGGCAGAAGATATATGGTTTTGCTACGGACAAATAAATTAAAACCAGAAAATGGAAGAGGCATTGAGAAAAGCAGGATGAGGGGTGGGTGGGGGAGGCAGGAGTGGGAAGTGGACATTTTATGCTTCACAATTATAGCAGCGTAACAAAGATTGTGTCAATAATGAGTTTGCAACACCTTGCTAAAGTAACTTAAATTTTGTAGGCTAAAATAGAAATGATTCTTACAGACATGTTTATCACATCATGAATCCCCAACAAACAACTTTACGAGGTCTTCCCCTCTATTGACATCTAATGATATTATTTGCATCAATCTTCATACAGCATTGCACCAGTGTCTTCACAAATTTGTATGTACACTTCTTGACTGGTTTGACATCTTAGCATCATTCTCAGTTTTAGATGACAGTGCTTTGATAATTTTATGCCCATAATTAAATCAAAACAATTCTGGTCTAAACCTGACAAGTGAAAATGTCAACAGTTTAGTTAAAATTGCCAGCATAAGGGCTAGACCGGAGTAGCTAATTCTTTGAAGGTTAGAACCAAAAATGTACATTTAGGAAGGATGGAAAGATGGTGAGGAAATGTAAGAACATCATTCATGTATCTATGTGTATAGATAAATAAATAGAAAATGTCTTTTGTGTGACTGTGCTCACACACGTACATTTACATATACATATTGGTGGTTGCTTTCATGGCTCACCCTTGGCAAAAGTTCTGTGTAACAACATTTTTCAGGATAAGAATATGGGTGTAGACACTGAGTGAATCAAATACACCACACTGTCTAGAAGGGCATCTGCCACCAAACTAGTCATCTGGGGATGGAAGAGGGCACCCACCCCACATGGTGAGGGAGAGCAAGGGAGCCTGTATGTGGTTAGATGATTTATGGATTAGTTAGAGAAGGATATTTAAAAAAAATAAATTTTTTATTAGCATTTTGTAGCTATCCGGCATAGTAGCTTGTCTGTTGGCATAGATTCTAACTATAGTTCACTGGCTGGCTGTTACATAGATGTCATTAAGAAATCAATAAACCACTTGGATCCTGACTTGGTTTAGACTACATAAAATAGACAATGCATCACCATTTGGATTCAAAAACCTTCAAAAAACAAACTCCAAACCAAACAAACCATTAATACTCAACAAAGTTCCATCTCTGTGGCATTCTGGTTACGAAAGATATTAAACCTGGAAAATTGTTACTTACAATAGAAAAGTCAAGTTGATTATAGTACTATCACTATCATGATGTTGCTTGTGATAGAAGCTCAAGCTTTAATCCTAAATCAGATGTTGCTTCATTTTTTACTACAGCTAACCCTGCAAGCAAGCTACGCAGCCTGTGCACCTGAATGTGCTATGAAGAGGAATGTACTTCTAGGGATACTGACAGAATGATACTCCTGCATGAACATCAAGGACAAGATTATAAACAGTATCAGTCTAATGAGTTCTCTTGAGACTTGGACATTGCAGCTCCAGTTTCATAATTTACATAAAGAATCGTGTTTAAAATCTATGGATGTGCCAAACACTGAAAAATGTGCAATATTCAGAATTCTTTTCTTTGGGGGAATACACTTGAGAGAACATCTCTCAACATATTAATGTACAGGGAAAAATTACAACTCTCACAAATAAGTAAACTCTGGATAAAATATGGAAAGAACTGCTTTGACATTGGCACTAAGCAGTTTTGATTTTCTATAGAGATCTTCATTCTTTTGTAGTATCAAATTTATAATTAAAAACTGTTTTCAATAACTTGTAAGAACACTTACATATTTTTATTACCTTTCAGCTGGGAAGCTAATGCTGTAATATATCTGGCTATAAGCAAAACTAGAACAGATTATAATCTTACATTCTTATAAGGTTGCAAATCCATTTCCAGACCTCTCAAATAATAAGATTTGGAAGCAGCCTGCTGCAGGAAAATCTAAAATCAAGATTATATACACTGGGAAAGCAAATAGAACTAAGTCTATTTTCATAAATGTACTGCTAATACTTGATTTTTATAATTGTAATAATTTATACTAAAGTATTTGAAATTTGAGATTTTATCCTCTGACATCACATGATTTTCCATCAGGCATGTAAAAATATGTATATGTGTGTGTATGTATATAGGTATGCATCTTCTTTTTATAAAATATTGCTTAGATCCCTACTACATGATAAAATGCCCCAAATAAATAACAAACTTAATTATTTTTCCCTACTTTTTCCCTATATTTTTATTGAGTGTTCAGTTGTCACATTTTCTGAGGCATTTTTCTCACTTTTTTAGACAGACCTAATCTTTGGCCTTCTAATATTAAAGGCAATTTGAGCTTTGACACTAACTTCAGTAAGAAGATAACTGATGCCCTGAATGCTATAACAGAAAACAGGTCAAGTTGGAATCTTTCTGGATTTTATTCCATACTGTGGTTAGCTGATTTGTGGTTTATAATTAATTTTTGAATATTAACATTTCTGAGTATAAAGACAAAAATCAAGCATAAGTACATTTAATGAAAAAGTTACTTGGTTCCCAGGACTCTGCTTCTAACCACTTCTTGTGTGAATGTCTCATAAGATATAAATCTCTAAAATTATGTATTGTATATAAATATGTATGTGTATGTATATATATACATACATGCACATGCGTGTGTATTTCTATATGAGTGTATATTCATACCTGATCTCTAATGCAAGAAAGATGAATGTAGTTGGATAATAGTGTATGTATCCATTTGCTCTGCAATTACCAGTCTGCAACTTTGTAAGCAGTACATAGAAATAGTGAAAGTAATATTTCAAGTGTCTCTCTTTTTTTTTTTTACCAAGCACTAGAAATGTCAATATATCCTTTACAGTAATAACAATATTTTTGTGTCTTCATTTTATAATGTAGTTGCATTTATAACTGGTTAACCTATTTAAAAAATGAGTTCTACAATTAACTGGGGGGAGGGGAGTTAGGAGTTAGGTTACTGTATTAATGAACTAGTACAAAAAAGTCTGATAAACATTTGTTGTGCTTATATAATAGTAAATAAAATTTAGGTTGTGATATATTTGTGTGTGTGTGTGTGTGCATTTATTTGTGTGTTTTGCTTTGGTTTCATTTCAATGTCTCGTAGTGGTAAATGTGAACCAGGAAAGCATCCTTCAGCAGATTAATTTCTTCTCTCTATTTTCCTCTGGACTGGAACAGTCTACTCTCTTTTTAAGGTTCCTCCTGGCTATGTTTTAGTTATTGATTTTGCTATAGGACAGCTCTTCAAACCTCCCTCCAATGTTCTTTGCATTTAGCTCTCTGCCTTTTGTTTCTGTCAGAGCAGCACTGTGGTTTCATAGAAGCATTTAATTTTCTCCTGATATCTCAGGTTTTTTGTCTCATGTCTTTTTTCCTGAAGTTCTTTTTGAATGCATCAAAATACAAAGGAAATATTTAGTAACACATTTTTGTAGATCAATTAGAATGTTTTTAATGACTTGATTTTGCCCAGAAAAGATGTGATTAGAATAGGCTATGAGTAGCTGTCAGATAGCAGCTAATCACAGCTCTGTAAACGAATACTGTAAGTTGGATAAACAAGACTGCTTTTCATGTGGTCAGACAGCATCCTACAGAAAGATGTTTTGTAACAGGTGCTGTAAGTAGGACCACACTGAAAAGTTCTAAGTTAAGCACTAGTACTCCTCTTCTGCATTGGTAAATGACAAACCTTGGGCTGATATCCTCACAAAGGTATGGGGAAAAAGGCGGCTGTTTTTCAATTTCTTTTTTTCTTTTTTTCACATAACCATAGTAAGAACACTTTGATACATCTTTAGCACTGGAAATTGTAAAGGGGGGCCTACTGAGAGATAACAGTGAAAGAGCCTCATTGCTGCGAAACCTGCAATCATACCATTGGAGTACTTGAGAGACTGAAGAGTGACAGAGTTGTGGCTGCTTATAGTGTACTGGTGCATTTACTTCAGATTTACAAAAAACAAGAGAACAAAGCAAGGGGAAAGTGTCAGGAAAAAGAGAATCTTAACTACTCCCTTTTTTTTTTCCTACACTAATACAGCCTTCTCCAGTTCATACAATTAGCATATGAGTTGTTTCATGCAAGCTTATATACACAGCTGTGCATAACTCACACAAAAGTGTGGCAGATTGTATTTGCTATCAAACCAGCCAGGAATCAGATTTTCAGGGGGATTGCCTTAAAATGTTCAGGCAGAGAGAGTGAACGTGTTAGCATATCATCGCATCCATTGGGAGTACGTTTTTTTTGTATGCATATATATATATATTTCCAAGAAAGTGTTACCTGTTTCTCTCAATTCTTTTGAAATTTTTCTGTTACACATAAGTGGGTTTTACACAAAAAGAGCCATCAGCAGTAGTGACATTGTGTTTATTAATTACACATACTTAAGAGTATGTTGAAAGAAAAGAAAAGTAGAATAAAAATGTGAAGTGCTGCTACAGTTAAAAAGACTTGATTATTTGGTTTAAGGCAACACAAAAAAATCTAGACATCTACACACATCTTTACTAAGGAGTCATCTCTTTAGCAGTATATCTCAGCAAAACCTTCCCATGCTTTGGCTTAATTGGAAAGGCCTATTGATTTACTTAAAGCTGGGCATAGTAGTCTGATTTCAGTAGGTACTAATAAAGATTTTTTTTATCCAAGCCAAGGACAATTGTAATGAATTATTCAAGATGTATTATACATCCAGGTATGGTCAAAATATTCTTAGGGTTTAAGACTTCCTGTAAGTGGGGAAAAATACGAGAGTTATATTTACTTCACCTTTCAGGCAATACAGTGAAATTTTGCTTTAAACTAAAGGCAAAGAACTATTGCTGATTCAGTCAGATTTATTAGCCCTTCATGCAGACACATCTGCTGGGTCAGTCATACAGAACAGCAGAGAATCATGCTGTGTGAGCTCCCTAACTTTGACTTCATTGTTAAATAAGCTCTGGGGTCCTCAACACAAGAGGGATATGAAGCTGTTGGAGAGAGTGCAGAGAAGGCCAGAAACATGACCGGAGGGTTGGAACACCTCTCTTATGAAGACAGACTGAGAGAGTTGAGTTGTTCAGCCTCAAGAAGAGTTAAGAAAGCTAATGAGAGACCTTGTAGCTGTCTTCAAATGCCTAAAGGGGGCCTACAAGAAAGCTGGAGAGGGACTTCTTACAAGGGCATATAGGGCTATGACAAGAGGTAATGGCTTTAAAGTAGAATAAGGTAGATTTAGATTAGATGTAGGAAAGAAGTTTCTTACTGGGTGGTTGGTGAGGTTCCGGCACAGACTGCACAGAGAAGTTGTAGCTGCCCCATCCCTGGCAGTGTTCAAAGCCAGGCTGAACAGGGCTTTGCGCAACCTGGTCTAGGAGAAGGTGTCCCTGCCCATGGCATGGGGGCTGGAACTAGATGATCTTTAAGGTCCCTTCCAACCCAAACTATTCTATGATGAATTTAAATTCATATTGATGCAAACAGCAATTCTTGTTTACTCAGTGCTTAAAAAGATGCAAATTAATTTTTTTACAGTTTCACTCCTGAGATGATGTGGAAGATGCTGTGCAGGTATTGAGCATCTCCAAGAGTATGTAACTTGTCATCTTTGGGCTGAGGTGCACCTGAAGGCGGTGAGGCTAGCACTTTTGTGCAGTTCTTTAAAAGACGTAAAGTGTGTTAACTGAGACACTTAAATTTCCATCTCTATTTCAGTTACTTTACGCTGAGTATTTAACCACATAGTTTGACTTCTGCGAGATTGTTGGTTACCAGGGTATAGTGAAAACAAAATAGTAAGATAGGACTAAAACTGTCCTTCTAGAAGACTATGTGTCTGTGATTTACAACATGACCTGGAAAGTCTGATTAAGATCCCAGTTTCAGCTGGTATTCAAGAAGCATAAAGCAGTTGATACCAAATAAATCTTTTATCAGTGCTGCCGGTCTGGGAACTGGTAGAAAGGTGTAGCTCTGCTTTGGAATATGTCTTGCAGTCTTCACTTACGCTTTTACTTACATAGCTATCACAGAATATTTTTCAAAGATGTACAGGACTTTACATAATTCTTGTACCAAGTACAGACAAATGTAATGCCTCTCAACACCATTCCCTGCAAATACACCTTTGTCATTAAAATTAAAAATCTTTTTTCTCTACTTCAGAAAAAGAAAACTTGACAATAACTTTTGACAGAGTGAGATTCACCAAATTAGCCAAGCTGAGAGTCCAGAATTCTTACACTATTTTGCTTAATGATACATCATCTGCAGGCTGTAGTTTCCTCTTGTGATTAGTTTTACTGCAGCAGTATTTATATTCTGGCATACAGACTGCCTTAGAGGATTCCTGCCATCTGTTGGCTTTTTCACATGTAGAACTCTGCTTTGAGATGTATTTCATAATGTAATATACCCAAATGTGTAGATTCTAAGCTTATCACAGAAGTCTGGGACATATATGAAAGAAATTTATTTCATTTATGTATATGTATATATATACAAACGCATTTCATTTATATATGTATCTGTATTACATATAGATAACGAGATATAGAGCACATGTATAATGAGGAAATGAAAATAATTTTTTATATATGTGTGTATAGATATGTGTGCTTATATATATATGTATGTATTCAGGGTTCAAATGATTTGTTATCTATTAAAACATATTTTGGGAGTAGTTGCCACTTAGTGGAAGAGATCACGCTAAGGCTGTCTAGACATTTTCATAGAATCACAGAATTATAGAATCATTTAGGTTGGAAAAGATGTTTAAGATCATCAAATACAACTATTAACCTAGCATTGCAAAGTTCGCAACTAAATAATGTCCTTAAGTGTCTACCTGCTTGTCATTTAAATACTTTCAGGGATGGTTACCTTGGACAGCCTGTTCCAGCGTTTGACAACCCTTTCCGTGAAGAAATATTTCCTATAATCCAATTTAAATCTGCCTTGGCGTGACTTGAGGCCATTTCCTCTCATCCTGTTAATGATACAAAGAGATTTTTATCATATTCCTATGGATTGTGTTTCACCTTTCCATCCAGTAAGTGAAAACAGCAAAACCTAAGCCAGATCCACTTCTTTATAAACCAGCAAGTAATTTCATAGTTAAACATATGTATATGTTTTTATGTATAATTATAAAAATAATCAAACAACAATATATATACTGATATATAATTCATATATATATAACATTTTTAAACATCTACTGAAAGAAAATGCTGTTTGATGAAAGAAAAGAAGACAAAAAATGGCAATGTAAGGAAACCCATTGAATTTGCAAGTACGGTTAATTTCTTGTGCAGTCTCTAAAGAGCACACCAACTTTTTGTTGCTGAAAAGACTGAAAAATAATATTTTTGCAGGGTGTCTCATTATGACATTTGTTAACTAAAGCAGTCTCTCTAGAGTTTCTCTTTCCAGTATTTTACTTCTCTACAAGGATGTTACAAATACATTTTGCATATTCCTGATGTAAAAAAAAATTAAAAAAATTTTCAAACAAGTATAAAATATCTTTATTGTTACGGTTAGTTTTAAGTCTAATAAACCTATCCAGACTTTCTGCTCCACCAAAGTCTGCTGATGTGGGCTTCTATTTGCGCTATAGTGGTATACAAATATAATTCACATAAGAGAATTAGTCATCACTAGATAAAAAAATAGTATGACTAATGTATTCCTTAGGAACTTTGGACTTGTGTTTTGCAGCAAATTTGTGATCCGCTAAAAATAGTGCTGTCTGACAAGAGTTGACACATAACACCATGGTGGAGTGAATACTATTTGCAGCTGTTTGACATAGTAAAGAAGGAAAAAAAGAAAAGAAAACAGAAGTAAAAGTGAAGTGAGAAATCGCTCTGCTTCCCAACAAGAGGAAATGTTGTTAAATGAGTTTCTGCCTGTATGTAGTCAACTGTGGGCTCTCAGAAATCCCTTTGATTTGGACTTAAGCAATCTGCAGGGGTTTCTGGTCTTCAGGGTTACACTGTGTCTGTAAGAAAGTGAAACAGTGTGTTCCTGACATCATTTCTTCCACCGTAACGTTACTGGTTAAGGCTAATTTGTTTGTTTCCTGAGTACTGTGCTCAAAGTATCCTTCATGTTTGTGGGCTTTGGTCTGGGACTGAATACAACTTTTTCTTCATTCCCTCATTTCAGCTTTGAAGAGAGTTGTTCACTAGATAAGGCCTGCCTTTTCCCATGCAAACTCACAATGCAGGAAACAAGCTGCGGATTTCTACCCTTCAACAAAACTCCAGACCATAGCTTTTTAGCTAATTTTAAAAATTCATCTTATGTCTTATTGATGAAAATATTTAAATTTAAAATCAGAATTTCTTCTGTAATTTTCTACTGAAAAAAACCCACCCCTCTCTTAGAAGTGTGCAGAAGTGACAATATCAGCAAAATACACTTTCAGAATCAAAAATTAGATATTCTTGTTGTTCAAGTTCAAAGATCCTGTTCATTCTGAAACAGAAAACATATGCACAGACTAAGATCTTAAATATTATTTAGATAGATAAATGATATAGATGTGGATTAGACATTAGGAAGAAATTCTTCATTGTGAGGGTGGTGAGGCACAGAAAAAGGTTGCCCAGAGAAGCTGAGGCTGCTCCACCTCTGGAAGTGTTTGAGGCCAGGTTGGAAGGGGCTTGGAGCAACCTGGTCTAATGGAAGGTGTCCCTGACCATACCAGGGGGTTTGAAGCTAAGTGATCTTTAAGATCCCTTCCAACTCAAGCCATTCTAGGATTCTACATTTTTATGATATTCGTGTACATAGGGACCTATGAATAGGTATCCAAGCACCTTGAGCATCATCATGACTGACTTTTAGACATTCTAGATGCTTTAAGGCCATTATGCAAAATTATTCATACGGTATTTTTTTGATCTATGCCATAGCTTTTCAGACATTTGTGTTCTGTGTCTATCCCTAAACCACAAAATGCTAGGGAATATGTAGTGTTCACTTGCTACTGTGGTGAATGACCCAGCTTACATTAAAAGATATAGCTGCTTGTATCAGATTCAGATTCATAAGACATTCTCTCAGAATTTCATTCCATTCACTAAAAAACATATTTGAAATAGAAATCAAATTATATATAAAAAAAACAAGGTTGGGAGGGAAATAAACCTTTGTTAAGTGCCAAATACTCATACAGTTACAACTGAGCTGAAAGTACAACACCTATTGTGAATTACAGAGGACTTTTAGAGATTTAATTATACGTATACAATTAAAAAGTTAAAAGAACTGTATAATGGTCATGAATTGCACTTTGAAAATAGCTACTAATCAGTCTATGAACAAATGTAGTATTTCTAACTAATGTCTTGCATAGCCAAGAAGAAAGGAAGGATTAATGACATCATTACTTTCAAGTGTCTGTAATTTGATGTAGGTGATATCTAAGCACCGAAGGTGTTTTGGGGTGAAGAGTAGCTATGAAACTCACCTCACTGGTCTCTTTTTGAGCACTGTTCTCCTTTTTCCACAATTCTCTCTAATGATCTGATCCATTTAAATAGCTTTAAGTCTTTTCTTTTACCAAACTGAATAAAAGAAAAGGTAATATGGTAACAAGTATTGTACTATATATGCCAAACAATATTTGTTAAAGTAATTTTTAGGGGTTTTTTTGTGTGTTCTTGAGCATCATTTACATTTACTTATTGAACATAATTCGTCAGGTTTTTCTTTATAAATGAAGTGGCTGGGGGGAAAAAACATAATTCAAAGTCTTCTCAGTTATCCTTTCTATTTTGCGATAGCCTATGTGCTCTATTCAGTCTTTCTCTCAAGTATCGATATCTGTGCTGCAGATCTAAATGTCTACAAGATATTAGAGAAGGAGAAGAAGTCCTGTCTCTCATGAGTGGAGGTACGAGATGCATACAGAACTTTATATGAAGTAGGTAAAGTGATATTTCCTCAGAATTCTATCCCAAACTCTGAAAATTAATAGCTTTCAGACTTCCAGATTAAGGACATTTTAGTTGATGTCTCTCCTGGCAAATAATGTAGCACCAGAATCCATCCCCAGACCAGAGTGATAATGGTTCGCTCCTATACTATGTTTTTTATTGGAATAACCAGTTTCCTTTCAAAAAAATCCACGTTGATGCTCTGGAGATAGTTCAGTCCATAAATTGCCCCATAGAATCTTGATAGACAAAACTGCACCAAGTTTTACTTCCTTTAGCATATGATGTTCAGTGTGTGCTGTGCCCTCACACAACCCTATTTTTGATTCATGACGTGTCCTCAACACATACTCCCAACATTGCTGTATTGTTTGTGGTACTTGAACTCAAGGGGCTGGAGCAGGGTAAAAGAAAGATTGTCTAAAAATTAATAGTTACCTTAGAGCCTATGGAGCACAGTCTGCCTCCTTGTAGAGACCTGGACCTGAGTACATTTAGTATGGATGCATTAGTCTACTCAAGTGATGTCTAGTCCTGAGCTGTGGGAGCACGACTTACTCTGTATTAGTTGTTCTAAGGGTAACAGCTCATATCCTGGAGAGGGCTCTTTTACCAATATAGTTGAAGCTTCCATAGGTATTAGCCCCTGAAAACTTTTATTCCACAAATTAGCCCAAAGCACCTGCTAAATGCCAGATGCAGACATAAGAAAAAGAAAATAAAAGAAGCACTTTATTGAAACTACATGGAAGGATATGTTAAAAGTATCAGGTAAGAAGAAGTCAGGAGCAAAGTGTTGAGTTGAGAACCAGGTAGAAGTCCATACAAGAGAAGCATTATCTTCTATTAACATAAGAAACTTCCATTATACTGAGCAAGTTTTCTACTTATCAAGTTTTTATTATCTTGTTGCATTTTCTGACTTGGCTTTGTTTACTGTTAGTTTATTTTTCCTTTTCTTCTTATTTCTCTTTGATTTGAAGAGACAGAATTCAGAAACACAAGCTGTTCTCAAGCCATCCCTCTGAATGTCAGGTTGTGGAATGTTACATAGTTAGAATGAAAAATTTAAACTCTCTCTTCTATTTATACATAATCCCAGAGATGTTTTTAACTGTAATTATTTTTGATCTTCACTTTAATTTAGTATAGGTCAAATTTGTTATACCAAAAAGGAGGATACAAATAGGTATCATTACAACAGGACACAACAAAATATTTAGCATAAACTCAAAGAGCTGCTGCAACTGCAAGGAATTTAATTCTGCATCATGTTACAAATTCTTTACCATTGAGCGGGCAGCTGCAAAACCATGGATTTTTTTTTGCAAAGTCCTCAATAGTGCCTTTTGAGAAAACTACGTCTTTCCAATCCATAGTCCTTTACATAATGCGTGAGTGGGCTCTGTAATAGCTGAGAGATGAGCGGGATTATTATGAGTTTGCTGTTTGTGCTGGATTGCTCAATGCAGGCAGTGAATAATGGGCAACTGACATCTCTATTTTGCCAACTGGCCAACTTCAGCGCTGAAGTTTCTGTCATTAGGGAGTGCACTGAGACAGGTCACATAGGCTGCATAGTAGAACCATAGATTTAAAAGATTAAGAACAATAGTTAAACTAGCTGTTTGTCTTAGAAAGCTTGTGCATTCTAAGGAAAATAGAAGACTGCAACATATATAATCTTCCATGGTATTTGTTAGAAGAAAAAATGTAACAGCTTTCAAGCAGATTATACATCTTAAAATGTTTATGCATTCCTATTTTTTCTTTATCTTTAAACAAAATTCAATGTGTGCTTTATGTTTTATTCTTTCACACTGAATTTTTCCATCATGAGAAACAACCTTACTTTTCAAGTAGATGAGAATACAGATTTTTCCTTCTAAGGCTACAGAGAAGTGTTTTGGGATTGCCATATTGCCTGTGAGTACTTCTAGTATTCCATGAGAAAAGAGGTGCAGTCGAAACTGCCATTAATAAGCTTATTAATTCAGCAAAATATAAGACTGTCCATACAGTGATATTTCCTAAGTAGACTTGACCAAACATGATGAAAGGTTGAAGACCATTTGTAATAGTATTTAGGAAAGGATTTCAGAATAAATTTAAGATATGCAAGAATTTGATAGTATTAGAATTAGTACAGCCTCCAAACACTCCTATAGACAGCAAAGCATAGAGAAAATGCTGTCTAGATGAGAATGGTTATATATCAGAGGTCCTAACTAGTTTGTTGTGTGAAATGCTGATGAAGGAAAATGAGAAGTTATTATAGTTGGCATATTTTGAAAATAAGGGAACTGCTAAATTCAGGGTGATAGAAAAGATAATCTGGGAAAAGAGTTGTACCTGCGTGTGTGTTCTGCACACATATGAAGTGCTGAAACAGATTGGTGAAACATTGATGGCTACTTCTTATAGAGGTCTCAGAGGTGAAATATTTGGTCTGATTTTTTAATATAAATCCCAGTGTAATGAGTTACTAGCATAAGACACCTGAAATGTTTGTAAATGCTCAATCAGGACTTTTGTTTTTACAGTTAATTTTGATGACAGAGAGCATCTTTAGAAGTCAAACCTGATTCTGTCACAGAATTTGTGATTATCTGAATGTAAGATTATAATTTTGGCCATTTTCCTCCTTTGAGCAGTGTATGGAATTAAAATATTTTGGACAAAGTGCATCTACTTACCAAATTGGCTTATCTCAGTAAGACTGATATTGCTAATGCCCCTCTGGTTTCAAACTCGCGAAACAATCAGCTTCTGTTGACTGTAGCATGCAGTCTGGTCTTACTCATATTGTAAAAAAGAGCAAGTTCATTATCTGGAGTTTTATTTTCCTGATAAATAGAGATATTTTCAATCTCCAGCCTGCAAGAATAGATAATAGTGTGACACTATCACAGAGTCACAGAAAACTTCAGGTTGGAAGGGACCTCCAGAGATCACAAGTCCAGCCTACTGCTCAAAGCTATGAAACCAGACCATTTTGCTCCTGCCTGTCTCTAGTCAGGCTTTGAAAGCAACCTCACTGTGAAATGTGTTCTAAAGATTGATCGTCTTAAGAGTGAAAAAGATTTTCTCTTTTGTTATACCACTAGACTGTCACTGATTTTCTTACTAGTGCAATCTCATGGAAACTGAGGTGCAAGTTGTTTTAATTCTTGTTCAATACAACTGAAGCAAATAGATGTTGTATAAAGTACTAAATAAAATCTGATATCTTGTTTAAAACCTTTTATGTTTTTCAGCAGGTTGTTTTATAAATGACAGGTAAATAGAAAGGAATAAATCACAGTTGAAATGAACGTCATGTCTTCGTTATATACATATGGATATACATATACAATAAGGAGAACTTAGGTTACAGGCATAAAGACTTACAGAGGTTAGAAAGTAAGCTAGAATTCACCACTTCAGGTATGCTCATGCATATTGTGCTGGTCAATTGGACAAATAATTTTATAACAATTTCATAAATAATACTTACAATAAGGCTTTTACTGTACCTATTTTCGTAGAGGCCACCTTTTCATTCTGCAAAGGATTTTATTTAACTACTGCCTCAGTAAGAGTTCTGTTTAAGTGCCTGTTTACTCAGGTTGTCATTATGAAAAGAAACAATAATGTCTAAGTAGAAAGAAAAAAACTATACATGCTTCATTGAAAGGCTTTTTCTTCTTTCATTACCACAGTTAGCCTTTTCTCTGGTGAAGGATAGCTGCTTTTTGTAAGTGATGTAAATTATAATATACTTTAAGAAAATGGCTTTGCCATTCATAGGCAAACACTGACAAACTGTCTCACACTGGTATTTTTTTGGCATGAACAGGATATATTCAACTAGTATAATCTTAAGAATGCAGATTGCAATTCAGTTCCCTGGCCAGAGACTTCATCTATCACACAGAATTTGTGGGGTGGTTGTCATGATGACAACTGCAACTTGAACAATATAACCACTTGTATCATTTTGCTTACATCAACATTTCTGAATCAAAACAAATGTTTTTCAGAAGCAGATATACAAAACATCTCACATTAAGATCATCGATAGTTACACAGGAGGAAAATTAATCTTGGGCAAGTAAGGCATTGTCATCTCCATAAACTCTTAATACGGCATAAAAATTATGAAGCTGTAAGATCAAAACCTTAAAAGGTATAGATAGATTGAGAGATTTAAGCATGCTTTAAATAAATAATGAATACTCAATTTTTTGTTAAGAAAATCATGAAAGCTCTGCTGTCTGAAGTCAGAAGAGGATCATAGAATCACAGAATGGTTTGGATTGGAAAGGACCTTATGATCATCTAGTTCCAACCACCCTGCCATGGGCAGGGACACCTCCCACTAGACCATGTTCGCCAAGGTGAGGTGTTTAAAAGGACAGAATGACACCACTGAGTGACATAAAATCCGAGAATAATTTACTAAACAGGATGGAGGGTGGATACTGATTTCTATTCTAGGATTTCAACTCTGTCAACTCAGGGTAAAAGCTATCCACTCCAACTGCTTAAGATGCCCAAGTCCTGCTGGCAGCCTGGCTTTTACTCTTCAGCCTCAGTCTTCTGCACAGTGGTGGATGCCCCTAAATGTGTTCTTCATTTGCCATGCCTAAGGGAATGGGGTTATTTATATATATATAAAACTTAAACCATTAGGGAAGGCAGACGCATTTCAGAACTTTTGGGCAGGCATGATCCTTCTCTCCCCCCCAAGACAGCTATCTGAACTTCAAGTTTTTACCATGGGATGTATCATGAACTTCTGAGTTAGAACTTAGGAGATGCAGTCAAAATCTCATTTTCTTCTTAGCAGCATTTTCAAACAGGCTTCATTCCATAAAAAATATTTCCATTAAATACTTATACATGTAGTTGATTTTTACACACACTTAAATTCCCAAATAAATACAAATTAAAAGCTATTCAAACTGTTAAGAAATGCAATATGAATTTAACATTTTAACAAACCCCCAAATATTTAATATAATTAAAAATGCAGTTTATTATTTTTACTACCTGTGCAAACTCAAAGCAAGCAACTAAACAAAAAACATACTCTACTATTAAAGCTTTCTTAAAAAACAGAGCTGTCAAATTAGTAATGTTTTATTTCAGAAACAATGAAACTTTTTATGTAAAAAAATTTAATCTCTTGCAAATGACTGACTAAAATAGGTTGCACTTAACACTGATGTCAGTGAACTTCACAACTGTCTTGATGATAAATTGTACAGCTTCCTATCTCTGACTTGTGTCAACAGAACTGAAAATATTATGCAATAGAAACAGCCTGTTTGATTTCATTAACTTGTTTCTAATAAACCCCTCCAAAACATTTCTGAAATGTCACAGAATCTGAAAAAGACTGTATGGAAATGAAACAAGTTTTAAATATGAAAGTCAAAAAGAGAATTAAACATAAAGCATAACAAGCTCCGAAACATTTATTTAGAAATTACTTTCCTCAAGAATCAAGACTTCATGGGCAGATGAATCTCTGGTGTCTGTAATTACTTGTAACAAAAGGCAGGAGTCAGCAGAAAATTCATTTTGTTGCAGGGGTTACAGGTACTTGTTTAAGTACTACAGTGGCATAACATGAATTTGTCCTGTTTAATTTGTTGTTCTCTATTATCTTCTCCTAATATGCACATCCACATGCTTATCTTACATAACTGGTATATGTTTCAAGTTCTAATATGCATGTTATGTATTTCAAATTTTGAGATGAAAAATAAAACTTTATCCATCAGAAAACTTTCTGCAAACACTGACATTTTTTTTCTGACTGAACAGCAAATGAGGTTTAACTGGGCAGGAATGTAGCTCATCTTTGGTGTTAAGTAGAAGATTTATCAAAATAATAACTTTAAATGCACTTTGGGTAACAATCTATTGTATCACATTTCCACCTAAAAGAAAAAAAATAAATTATTTGCACAAATATTTATCAAAGTGGAATCGGAATATTGTTTGTTTCATACTGAAAAGGAATTCCATGCTTCTCCTAGCTTTAGCCTGCATCAGTATAAACTGGGAACTGACTGGTTATTTCACAGCCTGACAGAGAAGTACTGGGGGATTTGAATTTACGTTTACAAGGTATCCTTAGGCAAGTGAAAGCTTTCCAAATACTGGGCTGAGTTTGTAAAAGTATAGCTTGTAGATCAAGGGAAATAACCAATTCCCTCTACTTGGCATTCATGAGGGCTTAGCTGTAATAATGTGTCCAGATTGGCTCCTTGTATTAAAGGCATGTCAATAGCATGAATAAAATCCAGCAAAAGAAAGACCACTAAAATACTTAGAGGACTGACACGCATGACATGGGGAAGGACTGGAAGTTAATGTACGCTGGAGAAAGGAATACTTAAAGGGGATACTAACTGCTGTCTTTCATTTCCAAAAAGGAAGGTATAGAAAAAATGGAACAAACCATCACTCAGAGATGCATAAGGAAAGAACAAGAGGCAGAGATCACAAGCTGGGGAAATGCGAAACAAAAATCTAATTGAATTCTTTGCTGTGAGATAGTTTAAACCCTACTGTGACATAGGCTCCAGAATCTTCATCCTTGGGTCTATTCTGTACTGCACTTCACAGAGCCCTAGGAGCTAGCTTCTCTTTGTGCAGGAAAAAGTTGGCCTTCAAAGGAACTTTCCACTAACAGATTAGGTTGGTCATCTATAAGTAACACATGCAGAAGTAGGGAAGAAGACTAGGTATTGGAGAAGAGGAGACAAAGCAAAAGGGTCATCTGTGTATTCAAGTTGCAGAAGAGAGCGGAAAGAACCAGTTATACAAATAACACTCTAGAGCTGTGAGAATGTATGGTCTGGGTGGATTTTATCTTGCCTGCTGTGAGGTGTCTGGAGTGTGGTTTATGTATGAGTTACATGCTAGCATTGTGATCAATGGAGATTTAGTCAATACAGCAAGAATAATCATAGAAAGTGATGCCTCAGGAAATGCGGAGAACCTGTAAAGGATATGATACTTTACAGTTTCTGTGTAATAACTGTGTAATTGATTTCTCTTCCCTCTTCCACACTTTGATTATGCTGTGCTTTTTACCAGTTATAGTGAAACTGTTTCTCTGAGTGTTAAAAGGAAAGGAATTCATTCTTCATAAGCAGAGAAATACATCTGCATAATAAATATATCCTTGGAAAAGACTTCTGCTGACACTGCTTTCTCAGTGTCATGGTAAATCAGAAATATTTCTCTGACTTATAGAGTGAGGATAGCAAATGCCTGTAGTTCAGACGTGAAAGAGTCATCTTGCCTAGCTTTAGGTGTCTGCA
Source organism: Coracopsis vasa (assembly GCA_026283785.1). NCBI lineage: Eukaryota > Metazoa > Chordata > Aves > Psittaciformes > Psittacidae > Coracopsis > Coracopsis vasa. Next base: position 28,414 of record JANHGB010025950.1, read on the forward strand.
ATTCTGGCACTTCTCACTTCCAGAGATCTGATGGATAGCTCTCAAGACCCCATTGGCTAGTCTCCATAGACCATCAAGGTACTGTTGTTTCATATATTCTTAAAGAAAATTCTTTGGTTTAGCTCATTTCATAACTATTAAATAGCAAGAGACTTATAAAATGGAAGCTCTTTTGGTGATGAACTAAGAAGTCTGACTCAGTATTCTTGGAGAATCTTGCACCCTCACATCTCAGAGTATGAAGAAGTTACAAAATTGCAAGATTGATGATACAGATTCTAATAAGTAGGACTAGTTACTTGATCAAGGATGGAAAACAATGCCATCTGTAACAGATTATGTCACAGATATGGCTCTGTACCTGAGTTTTAATTAAAATGCAGACATTACTTAAACACAAGTGGTCTATGTACATAATATTTCAAATATAATCTTCTGTTCTGGTAAATCTCACAGTCATGACTGACTCATTGTCTTGATGTAGGAATTACTGGATTAAACTCTGACCTGCGTTACACAGGAAAATGATCTGATTTTATGGCTATAGAGTCCAAATACAAAGGTCAACATATGAAGTGAGTTACTTGCTGTAGCGTCTTTCCTCTGTCACTTATGGTTCTCTGCACATAGCCTGCAGTTGGTAGAGGTTATTATTACTATAGACTCAACCAACAAAGGTAAACAAATTTCTTAGAACTATTGTCTTGGTAGAGACTTGTTAAATGAAATGTCCATAGCTCAGTTCATATTAACCAAAATGGGTTAGGAACTAGTAAGAGGACTGATAACCTCAATCAGTAGGAAATGAACGGTCATGAGTAGCTGAAGTCAAAATGGTAGCAGTAATATGTTCCTCTGCCTAGATAAAAAGATGTGAAAATGGATAAATTGTGTGAAAAGGGATACTAAGGTACAACTTCAAAATTTGTTCTCTGCCACTTTAATCTCTAAATTCAACTTTGAGTCATGCAGAATTATAAAGTTTTCTGAGGATGTCCTGAGCTGACTTTCCCAAAGCTTTGTACCAAGTCTGTGATATAATCCATCTTTCTATAATGGAAGAACTGATGTACCAGATTCTTCTCATGTTACATTCATAATAGACGTGTTATTATTTGAAGCAAGAGTTAGAATCAAAGTAATCTTGCTTCACTTACGTAGCAGCAAAACTTAAGTTAGCTTTAAGTTTATTGTTATATACAAACTGTTTTTAACAATAAACTGAATTGTACAATACCAACAGGCACAGAGGGGAAAAGTAATTTCCTTTTAAACTCTTGTTCATTTCCTGTGCATGTAACAACACAAAATTAAAACCTGATAGTGTGTACTGTAGAAATATAGAGGACATCTTCAGATTTCAGATTTGAGGCTCCAGTTGCTCACATTAGAATTTGGTTCATACGGTAAGCTAGGTATGCTTTTTTAGTTTTTAGCACATCAGTAATTGTAGACTCAGTATGTTCACTGGAAGTGAAAGTTGCAATAGCATGAGTTTGCCTGCTTTATATCTTTACACAATTGCTGCTAAACTTAACTTCCAGTTGTTCATTTTTGAGCTCTGGATCATGAGGTTTTAAGTGAAGATGATAAGGACTGTAATTAAGCACCGGTAGAAGCAAATAAAATAAAATCCATGAATGGTTTCCCCTATTTAAGACACACATGGGAATGTTATAGAGACAGCTGGACAATTTATTTATCTCTCTGACGTGCTGATGATAAAAGCAGTAATATACAATACAATGTCAATTACTGTTTATACAGTTCAGAATGTGTCAAAACCATCAGCAGAATCACAATTAGCTAATTAGTACCTTCCCTCTCACCCAATGCTATTGTATTTGTCTTTGAGTGATCACCGAACAAACAAATGCACCCATTTGCATCTGTTCCTACGATCTGTAATCTGTTCTGATCTGAAAATACTGGTTCAACAGGAAAACTGTGCCTAGATCCAATGGTTATATTTAGGATAGTAGAGTGAGAATTAGAATTTTAGGTGCCCAACTAGAAATTCAGTTCTGTTAACGTCAGTGGATCACTTCTTAATTATGGCAGTGTCAAACAGACTGGATTCCCAAGGCATTGGGACTCTACAAGCATAATATTCCAGTTCTTTAAATTTCTTCTTTGATTTGTCAGAAGTGCCTCAATTCTTATTGAAGAAGGTATTTGTCTATCTTATACTTTAGCTCAGCAAGAACCCAGGAGATAATTTTACACCTGGATTGAGCTTCCCAGTGGATTAAGCAGAGAGAAGCCATTGTCCCTGGACTCCTGCTCTGCCAGCACCTCCATGGGAAGGATCAGGCAAATCCTGTGGGTTGCTGCTCAACAAACAAGAGCCGCTGGTGGGGCTGAGCTTTGTGAGGCTGTGGTACCATGCTCACATTTAGCTGGGAGCAGTCAGAAGACAGTAGCCCTAAGAGAGGAAAAATATAGAAACAAGTCAAAGCAGTCTTCAAAACTGAGGAGGAAGGGACTCCTATCGCTGATGCTGAACTCCTCGTTAAGACTTTGTCTTCCTGCTTGAGAAAAATTAGGTCTTCCGTATTAGGAATGCTGAAAGTGTGAAGACAATACTGATGAAAAGGCATGGATATTACTATATATTCTTGAATAATAATTATTAATGAAGCTTTTTTGCAATTATTTTGATCATGAGAGTTAGCAACGTTGTAATTTAACTAAGAAGTGTTGGATTCTGATAAGATTGTTAAAGATTTTAGTCAAGTTAATGACAAATTCTTGGCTCCTTATCTATGGCATGTTCTCTTTACCCCATAACAAGTCTCTGAGTGTAATACTGGGAGTCACATTGTCCCACTGTTCAAAATTCAGGCTGCTCAAGTGATGTGCACGCATATCTTCTCCTGTTATAAGAAGGTAGTGCTTACAGCATATTCAGAAATAAGACATTTCTTTCTTTTTTGAAAGAGATCCAGATTTCTGTCTTCTACTTTTCAGTACAGGCACTATCAAGCCACTTGAATTTTTATTTTTTTTTCCTGGAAGTAAAGTGGTTATCTTCCTTCTATGTACTTGGTTGCAGAGGCAAGTGCAGACTCATTTGCACCATCTGATTGCAAAGAATTTTGAATCTGTCCTACCTGGTGGTTCTTATTCAGGAAAACTGAAGAGATATCACATCCCATCTAGTCTTTAGACCACCTCAGTCATTTTTCCAGTGACCTCCTCTACTTCAAACATCCTATCATCTCCTGCAGAATGCATTATGCCCTAAAAGCAACTGACAAGACGAAAAACAAACCTCACATTATTTCAGTCATTTTGAACTGAAAATCTACACACACAGAAACAAGTCACTTTAGGACCACAGGACTGTCACACTGATTAGGAGGAAACTTCTTCCAAGCTCTTTGTGAGATAGGTGTGACCAGTCCTCTTCAAGCCCTATCACATTACTAGCTTGCCTTTTGGGGTCTCTTCCTACCTAAGAATGTCTTTTACAGAGTACTGTATGGATGGCCTTGGACCTAAAAGAGAGATGAAGTAGGTGCAAGCCAAGTGTGCTTCTGAACAAGGGCAAGAACTTCCTGGGAACAGAGTGAATATATGGAGAGGAGCCTCAGTAGGTTATTTTTAAATTCAAATCTCATAATCCAGGTTTTAACTTTTTTGTCTCTTAAAACAGAGCTAAAAAACTATTTGCAACAGATCAAAATTTACTTGTTTTATTTTTGCACAAAATTTCATGTGTGAAATTCATGTTTGTAGAGCAAAATTATTAATGGAGCTCAGCAAAAAATGTATTAGCACTACAAGATGAAAGTGCTAAATGGAAAATAAAATAAAAATAAATTTATTTAACCTGTCCTCATGACAATAAGGAACAAGTAGAATGCTTCTAAGCTGATAAAAATTTTTACTAAAGAAAAAGGATAAAAATGTTTGAAGATTAATATGTTCATTACTATTCTCTGTATTAGAAAACAAAAATACAAATAAGAGGACCAGAAAGAATAGATGCAGGATAATCTGGGGAGTGTAAATATTTTTTAATAGCATGCAGAGGACCATGAACTCCACTCAAGGGGGACTAGAAATTTCACAGAGATAAGCCTGTATTGTGGCTGTGATTCTTATTGCCTACTTTAGTACATCAAAGCTGAGAGATAAGCAACTCCAAGGGGGAATCTATTGTACCTTAATAATGAATGAACCTTAATTAATTATCTAGCCTACCTCTTGAGACTAGGCATTCAACTCCTGAATGATAAAGTTTAGGTGAGAGAATGTCAGCCCTATGTCTGCTCCTTTAAAGAATAACAAAATAGGCAAAACAGAATCTACTGCTTACAAACAAGGAATTGTGATGCTTTTTGCCAGTCCTTGTATGGAAAGGAAACTTGAATTAGTTTTCATTCATGCAAGATACTACAAGTGGATTTCTCCAACATCTTTGCAAGTTATCAATATTTTGTCTGAAAAAGACACTGAGTTTAGTAACTTTTTATAATGTTGATGAAGAAGCTACAAATATATTGGATATTCACTGTCAAGATATTTTCATAAAACTCACAATTACAGATGTCCAATGAAATACTGAATGTTCTCTTTTTGAGGGGTTGTTGTAAGATGAAATAATTTGCCAAAATAATTGTAAGAAAGGTAAAAATATTATACATAATTTTGTTTGTAATAATATCCACTACAATTGACAAAGGACACCTCTGATGCCATTGTAATGTTTTTTCCAACATAGCACAATGATCTTTTTATAGAATATTTGGACAAAATAAATAGAATAATTGAAACCCCTTTGTCCTCAAGAGCACTAATATGAAACCATTCATTCTGAAAACCTGACAAAGTCTACATTTTGATACACAGACCAAATATTCCTTAAACATTAATTTTTAAATTGCAAGTTAGTAGGTTTACAACTAAAATTTCTGTGAAAGAAAAACTATTTCCTGAAATGTGTTCCATTGTAAACATTCTGTTGTTTTACAATTCTAACTAAAGTGTCATTTATTTAAGAACAGCCTCAGTTTGAGGTAAAGTATTGCAGAAAGAGAGTCTTAGAAATATGAGATATGCAGTGATTACATTTGGTGGCAGAGATAAAATTCAAAATTTATGAATTTTGTGGACAAAAATTAAAATAGATCTTTATCTGCCCCATGCCCCTCGAAAGAGTGGTGACACAGGAAAATCTTTTTCATAAAACACTTGAATCTCCAAATTGCACAGAAGGTGAGTAAGGTCCATATAAGGAAAGATCTGATTCACTTCAAGTTTTTTGCTACTAACAACTCATAATTAAAATCAGGGAGAAAAAAAATAATTAAGATCAGATATATATAGTAATTAACATAATGCAATAAATCAAAGCCTTTCCTAATGCCTCAAAACAAACACTTAAGACACCCTGTTCCCATGGTACTAACCCTTCCACTATATTCATTGTCCATCTCCTGAGACATGAATTTTGTGCATATCCTTCTCTTGCACAGATTTTACACTTCAGAAGACAATACAATGGCACTGGGTTCATATCACTGTGAGAGTTATAAATCTAGCTTATTTCCTTCTATTAAGGAACTTTGAGAGTGTAATATTAAATTTTTGTTAATTTGTGTTAAAACCCCATAACTTTAAAAGATGTATGAAGTCTCTGATCTTTGTAAAGAATTAATCATTAAAAAACCAGTGGCAAGTCTGGAGATAATGATGAAATCAATACATTCCAATATTCAGATGTATGTGGTCTGACACGATCCCTGTTGTCTCTGTAATACAGTACATAATACAACCAAAATAGAAGTAAAATTCCTCTGGAACATCGTCTCAACTAGGATAAAAAACAAACCTTCAGGAAAAGACAACTCATTAATCTTAACCTTTTTTACTCTGGAAATATTTCTTACCAATGATTCATTATATATAAAAATGTTCCAGGTGGAAAAGAAAGAACTGGACAAATTTGAATACCTTTAGACGGAAATGCCCAGATGATGTAGTGAGAATATTCCCATTTCATATATGAGCCATTTTCGGTGACAGTGGTTTAAAACCACTCTGTTTTCATTTCATTGCAAGGAAATAAATTAACTTAATCCATTCTGGGATGGTAAACATTTTTTGAAAACAATAATATTTACACAATATTTTTGAATAACAATTACTGACAAATTCAGTATATGAATTAATATGTTCATAATTTCACTGAGTTTTAGATGATTTTTTTGATGTATGATGGAGAAGAAAGTGCCATCAGGTTGTGCTTTATTATCACTTCATTCCAGACTTTCACTTTTGCAGTTCTATTATCTCAGCCATCCAAAGACTGAACAGAACTTATTTGGGGTTTTTTTGGTGTTTTTTTTTTTTTTTTTAAATTTAGATCTGTAAAGTTCTTGTCTTTACCTAATCAAGACTCCACTAACTTACAAAGTTCTTACTAAGTTTTAATGATTCAGAAGTATCAACTGCCTGGATATTTTTTTTTTCCTAATGTTTTCCTAATACAGTTTAAAATTTCTTCCTATTTAGGATATTACATATGACTTTCACAAAATTCCTGAAGAGCAAATTTGGGGTTTTTTTATTACAGTATTGAACTCGTGACCTCCTTTTTCATATTTATTTAATGCAAAAGTAGAATATGAACAGCATGTTTGTCTGGTAATATTTTTCAATATTTTCTGCAATAAGTTAACTGCGGACTGCTTAAATCAACAGATACATTAAAAATGCTGAAAGTCAACGGTCAAATCCTAGAGAATAGACATGTAATTTATAGATGTCACATGTGTGGTCTCCGAAGTGGAGAGCAGCTGCAGAGTTTGTTTTCCAGTTTCTGTACAGATGCTCAGGAAGGCAGTTGAGACTGAAGAAAGACCTTGACCACTGAAGAGAAATTTGTTTATGGTTAGTTTACAATATGCGCGCATGTTTCTGATTAGTCACTGTGTACAGGGCAACAATGAGCCTCCTGGATCAGCAGCCAACATGACCCAGAGAATTCCTGACCTATTTTTAAAACATAAGTATGCCTTACACCTTCATTTCTGATTTTTGTCTCACAGCCCTTACATAGTTGTGAGATGCCTGAAATTTAGCTGCTTTGTTTTTGTTGTTTTCCAGATAAATGAGGTTGAAACCCACCTCTTTAAAAAAGGTTTTCCCACCATTAGAGTTAAGCCTGAAACTGCTTTCATTTCTTTTTTTTTCCGCAGCACCAGTGATGAGCAGAATAGGGTCTAAGAGGTAGATTCCACCTCACCTAATTTTAGAAATTATTTTAGGCATAACCTGCTGTACGTGGCTAGTCATCTAGAATTACTTTTTGGCAGCCTTGTCCAAGTATGATAAACATTTTCCTAGAAGGTAGGGAGTTTTAAATCCTTTCATTAAATGGTCTGCAGTCCAGAACTCACCTTAGCTTAAATTGCTTAGTGACTTACCCCAAGCAAATAATATACAGTAATATCAATACATAACATATAACAATAATATAAAGAATATATGCCTTCAGTTAATGACTTTGAATAAAAGTAGTCATTAGATCCTGAGCAAAATACAAAGATATGCGCGTATGCATTCTACATGTACCTAAAAATTTGGACCTTCAGAGTGCTGAGACACTACTCTGCCTGGTTTCTAGGTCCAATTATAGTGCAAATAGGAGTTATATTTATAGCTGCATAGGACAGGAGCCCCCTATGTAAAAGACTCCAAATCTTGAATTTTCACATAAAGAATTAAACTTTCAAGTACAAAAGTAGCTTAAGTAACTGCTGAGTAGTGCTTTTACCTCGATTGTTTGTAACACAAACATTTAACTGTTATTAAAACCCTGTTCTAACCAGCTAAATATGTTTCTTTTAACCTGGCTGCAAAACATTACTTTAAAACATATTAAAAATAGAAAAAATTTCTGTAACTTATTTTATTGAAAATCTAAAGTAATTTGTTTTGACCTAAAATAAGTATGAGCTTTTCAAAATTCGTTTTAGGAACATATTCTGCACATACTGATTGTAATATTAAATACTATAATTCTTTTCTTGTACTTAATAAGTTAAAATGGGCAAAAAAATATGCAAATATGCAACTGACTCCAAATTAATGCTTATACATCCTCAAAGCAGTTTGCTTTATGCTAGATTTTACTAACATTTTAAATTTGTTTAAATGTTGCATTGAACTAATTCAAGTTAATTACTTTTTTAGCTGACTTAAAGGAAAATTCCTTAAGCTTTTTTCTGATTTTCTTTTTTCAATGCAAAATTTCAAATTATTACCTTATTACATTAATTCTGCAAATCTATTTTGGCTGGCTTCTCCATTCTCTTCTGTATTCCTATGGGTTTTCAGGTATCTTGCTCCTGCACATAGTCATGTTCTCAGCCCCAGAAATTCAATTAGAGAAAATAATAAGCACTGATGTTGCTCTATAAAATCTCCTTTTCCTTTTTTCTTTTTCCCTTTTTTCTTTTTTCCTTTTTTCCATCTACATCTAGCAGTTGTAGTGCCCCCATCAGTGCTTTTAGGCAATGCAATATTAATATTTTTCAGGTTGTTCTTTTTTTTCTTTTTTGTGCAATCCTGCACAGAGTATGAATTCCAAATTCCATTTCTTGTCATAATATTAACATTCGCTCTTCCAAGATGCAGAAAATTACATTATAAGCCATCTTAGTAAGCAAATGACTATTACTGCTTTCTAAAAGAAATATGTGTTACCACTGAAGGATTACTACCTTCCTCATGTCAGTTAGCATTGATTACATTGACAATACTTTGTACTTATAACATTCATAAAATAACATTCATAAAATTCAGGGCATTCCAAACTGTGATTCATCATTTCATGATAATCATAGAATCATAGAATAGTTAGGGTGGGAAAGGACCTTAAGGTCATCTAGTTTCAACCCCTCTGCCATGGGCAGGGACACCTCATACTAAACCATGCCACCCAAGGCTCTGTCCAGCCTGGACTTGAACATCGCCAGGGATGGAGCACTCACAACTTTCTTGGGCAACCAGTTCCAGTGCCTCACCACCCTCGCAGTAAAGAATTTCTCCCTTATATCCAATCTAAACTTCCCCTGTTTAAGTTTGAACCCTTTATCCGTTGTCCTATCACTACAGTCCCTGATGAAGAGTCTCTCTCCACCTTCAGATACTGAAAGCCTGCTATGAGATCTCCACACAGCCTTCTCTTCTCCAGGTTGAACAGCCCCAACTTTCTCAGCCTGTCTTCACATGAGACATGCTCCAGTCCCCTGATCATCCTCACGGCCCTCTTCTGGACTTGCTCCAAAAGCTCCATGTCCTTCTCATGTTGAGGACAACAGACCTACATCTAAACTATGAATGCATAGAACAGCAAATAAGACCTACTGTTAAGACAATTATGTTATCATTCATTTTTATGTACATAAACATCTAATATCGGAAAAGAAATCTAAGCAGAAGAGAGGTGCAGAAAAGACAACTAAGAATTACTACAATAGTGGCAATTCATATAATGGAAGAATGTAAATTCAAAAAAATAGAAATTAAATTAGAAATTTGACATGCACTGGATACGAAGTTCATCCCTAGAAATAAAACATATTCAGTTTTCACACTAATTCTGAAATTAAAAAAAATAAGTCATACCAGATGTTGCTTTTGGTCATTGTGATATTGAAAATTGTTGTTGCTGAATTAGTAAATGGTGTCCTAGTTTCAGCAGTAGCAGTCTTTTTTTTTTTCTCTTTCTTAGTAGCTGCTGCAGTGCTGTGTTTTTGACTTTCGGCCTGCCAACAGCATTGATAACACCGATGTTTCCAGTTGTGGCTTAGCAATGTTTAGTCTGAGCAAGGACTTTCTGAGCCTCATGCTCTGCC
>JANHGB010025952.1:0-28651 GCA_026283785.1 Coracopsis vasa
GAAATGATAGCTGAACTGATTCAAAGGAAAAAAAAAAAACAAAATCTGTGAGTTGAGGTCCAATCTAAACTATTCCTGTTTAAGTTTGAACCCGTTATCCCTTGTCCTACAGTCCCTAATGAAGAGTCCTTCCCCAGCATCCTTATAAGCCCCCTTCAGATACAAATTTGTATCTGTATCTAACACAGTTATGTAGAGCAGGATCTTTGGGCAGTAGTAATCAGTGCAGTACCACTGAAACTATTGATCTGGCTGATGATATCCTTTAGACAAATAAATTACGTGTAAAGGGAAAAGAGCCCTAGGGTACATTTCTTCCTTATGTACCTGTAAAGTCCTAAACCAAGCAATCCATGTTTTTTTATTAAGCAGCTGGTGACAGATAATAAACCAGTGCATAAAAATGTGAGAACAAAGATGAAACCTCAATTTAAAAAAAAAAAAAAAAAAAGAGAGAGAAAGAAGAAAAGAAAAAGAGTCTGTGGAGAATTTCCTAAATTGTGTGATGTTATAGACTGAGCTCTGCCCTTGCAGTATTACATTTTGGAAGAGAAAATCCAAAGGTAGACAAATCTCATTCTTTATAATAATTTCTAACCCCTTCTGTGGGTATCTAAATGTGTCTTTTTCTGTACCTTCAGACCACTATGCATTATTTTCAATTTTGATGCTACTGACTGTGGTAAGGGAAATATAGAATAGTGAATGTCAAGTGTAAAAGATGGAAAAGGATCCTCCAGCTGTCTACTTATTATTTTATACTTGTTGGACCTACAAACACTGAGCAAATTACCACCACTTGCACATCATCCACAGGAAAATCAGTAGACTTTCTTAAATGGGGCAGATTGCACTGGCAGCTGGCAAGCTACTGCAGAGTGGAAGTCACCCAAAGAACTGACTGGTGAGCTTTTCCTGCGGGCCAGCAAAGCTGGAGGCAGCCCTTCATCAGAGCAGCCCCCTGCAGAGGGTCAACTCCAGCCTTGTACTGGGACAGTGCAATGTCATTCCCCTTCTGTGATGGTGGCACCCAAGTAAATCAGCTTTGGAACCCCCCATAGCTGACATTTGTGTCCTGTTTGAGGCCAAAATCTGGGCCATTCTGGTTTGTATTTGTTATAAATTATTTGTAAAGCTCCTTTTAACACACATCTCTTTTTCTTCTTCTCTCTACAGCTTAGTCTTTGAGGCTTCCAGGGCACCAAAGGGACATACATGAGAGATGCTACTTTGTGTTCTCAAAACAGTCCCTGGAATCATGAGCTGATTAAACAGCTGAAAATATACTCAGTGTCAAAGGAAATTAATTTGCATGGGCTGTATTAGCTAGATAACAAAGGCTGTCCTGTTTTGGAGTATTTGTGCAGGCAGAACACACTTTCCAAAAGTCAAAAGTATTCTGGAAACCAGATGAAGAGTCAAGGATGAGCCTCACTCTGAAAATCAGGCTTTATTTAAACCTTCATCCTGCATTTAGCACCTGTTTCTGATCTACCCCTCATCTTTGCACCAAAATGATAGCGCACGTAATCTACAGATAGATTCTAAATTAGCTTCTGTCATAGCACAGAAGGTAATTTACTTGAAATGAGTCAGCATATGTTTGAAAGTCTACAATGCACACTGAGCCCATATCTTTGATTCCTTAAACTTCCATGTTTTGTCTGTGCCGAGAGTGATGCATGTGTCTGACTTGAATAATACCGAAAGATAACAGGCATATCTCTGGCCTGGGTTAAACAGCTACCTGAAGAACTTCTCATCATGGCACTTAAAAACTGCCTCTAAGCAAATAGTTACAACATACACATGCAGCTACACTACGAGGGGCTGCACGGTGCCAGCAGGAATTCACAAATACCCCGCAGTTAGAGAGCAAAGAGTTCCCCATAGGTATCAGTTATGCAGCTGCTGCTCCATTCTTACTACTCCTGTTCTGCAAGGGGCCACAGATAGGATGGAAACCCTCAATCAAGGCTTCCCTCATGGCGCCCTGCTGTCAGGCTGTGCAGTAAATAAAGGTGCTTAGGCTGCTATTAGGCTGGAGCTGCCCTTCCTTTCTTTCTCTGTGTCTGGAAGGGGACTCCCTACTCTCTGTGCCACAGGGTACTCACAGTGGGATGCTCAGTGGGGTGCTTGCCAAAGTGCAGACACATTGACTTTTACCTCCAGGCAGCTCAAGAAAGCTGAGGTAATTTGTACCAGAAGAGGATCTGACCCTATATTCACAATTGATGCAATTCCAATCATAGTCCATGTTAATGAGGCAGGCAGGAATCTGAAGGATGGCAATACTTCTTACCTGTGCTCATGAAGTATTATTTCTGTGAGTTATGCCAAAAGCAGCATAGAAGCTGAATAACTGATTGAAAATATATGTAAGCCAATTTGTCCCCAAAAGCCCCAAAATAAATGGAGTGTGCTTCACTGCGGCAATAAAATGAGAGCTGGGGCTCACTATTATTTAATGCAAAGAAAGTGATTTATCTGTGCAGCCTTTGATTGGCTTTTTCCTATGGCAGCTAGCAGCAGCGTTTGGGTGCTGGTGAAGGAGAGCGGAATGCAGCTTCAGGCCCCTACCTTCCTGCCAATCAAAACATCTTTGCAAGATTTACTGACACTGCCTGTCGTGAGCCATAACCCAAATGTGAAAACCAGTGTTATTGTTAAAAACACAATTCCTGTCACCAGCAGATATCCTTGAGCAAACATACATTCCGATCAGAGCAGTTGCTGCTCTTTCCCCAGCGTTGACCATTCGTTAAGGTTTTCCTGCCCTGTCAGGGCATGTTAAATGAGAAAAAGAAAATCTTAATTTGCTTGTCAATGGATAAGGACCTTTCCTGCGTGTTTCCTGACTGGTTCTTTGCCAGATCATCCTGAGAGCTGGGGCCCAACTCTGCAACAGGAAGCCTGGCAACTTCAAAGTCTCCAGCAACCTGGGAAGAAAATCAAGGCAGGTAAAGGCTTCCAGATGCTGAGCTGCTTCATCTCTGCAGCCAGACAGCTGGAAAATCCAAGAAGATCAGGGAATCTTGTCAATTATGGTTAGGATTTTTTTGACAGGCTATAGTGTTTTGATGGCCTGAGACAAACTGAGTGTCTTCCTATGCAATAGGAAATTCCATTTTGCTGGATGCTGTTCTGATGTAAAATTATTTGGAGAGGGAGGGGAGGGACAGAACTTTCTGGAGCACAGGGATTCTGTGCTTTACCTTTCTCTAGGAGACAAGCACCCAAACTCTGCTGCCTAAGACACTTTTCAGCTTCCTGAAAATTCTGTTATGTGTTTAATGTGTCTTTGAGCACTAAAATACATTAGGGCTCTAGTTCTATGGGCCAAACAGACTTTACTTCAATTCAGTTCTGCTTTACAATCCTTTGTGAGTAAACACTTGGAAGCTATTTTAAAAGCCTTAGATACAACAACAAGCAGAAGCTCTTTAACATAAACTGTACTTAGGTGCTAATGCCATGATTTTAAAAGTGTGAGTATCTGCTCATGAAGAATAGGAATATTTCCCCTTCAAACCAATGAAAAATATGCCTTGAAAAGTTTGAGCCTAAATTCTTACACTTAGACTATTCTCAGTGCTATATTGTGCTGTTGGAATTAATCCATTTTTGCTCTCCTTGAAAACATACAGCTCCATGCTGACTTGCACATTGTTTAGACAAGCCTAATGCTCTACCCCTCTTCTGGTCTATTTAAAGAAAATCAATCAGCATTCCTCTGATGAACTTCATGGGCACTGGTGTTAGATACTCGCTTAGACTTGCCTGCTTAATGGAATACATTCTTATTCCAAGCATCTTTCTTTAAAGTAATAATGAGACAGCTATGAGTTTACCAAAAAGGGGTCATAGGTGAATGGCAATTATTGGGCAGAAGCAAAATCCTTCTTATGAAGTCATTGATTGCAGGTAGGAATTCTTTTCAAAGCTGAGCAATTGCCTTAAGCACCTACATTTGTACACACAGTGGAGTAGCTATACACCAGGTAAGGAAAAGGAAACAGATGCTGAAAAAAATCAAGGAAAAGAGGAAAGGAGAGACAGGCCAAAATATCTGCTAAAACAATGAACATCACTCTGAGATGTTATGGAAATGACTGGGTTAAAAGCAATTTCTAATTTAACCTTTTGAATGTATGCTAAGCTACACACGTCCTAGCTTCCTCTTCCTAGCTTTTTGTCCATCCATCCACCCTTTAATTGCAACTTCTGTGGGTGAGGAATCTACCTTTTTACCTGTCTGCAAACTGCCTGGATTTAATTTAATCTCTAAAACCTGTCAAGTCTGGACAAAGCGAATCTATGCAGACACCTTGAGGTCTCGGACCTTTTGGATGAAGAAATCTGTTTCTTACAAATTGGTTCATTGAAACAAAACAGTGAAGTGGCAATATTCGTCTGCCTGGTGAGGAGTGTTTGCTGGCACGTACAGTGCGGAATGTGCTGTATATTCTGCTATTCACACATTTCAGCCTTTACTATACTTTAACACTATCTGGTAATTGCATGAATTTCCAAAGAAGAAACATTTCTGCTTTGAAGTCAGAGGGTATTTATTTTGCCTCTATCTTTCCTTTCCTTCCACTTCTTTTCAATTGGAAACAAAAAACCCTTTGGGCAAACCCACCCCCAAGTGACATCAAAAGAATGAATACTGGTTAATTTCTGTAATAACGTTTCTATGTTCCCTTAAGTAGTTCACTCTGCATTTCTGGTGGGTTTTTAAAATCCTTTCGTTATTCCAGCCACGTTCATACTTGTCACTTGTGCTAGAACCAGCAGGTGAAAGAAATTGTCTGGGGACAGCATCTGAGCAATTATGCACTATGAGCCATTGCACTGTTCTGGGAAGAAGCATGACTACAGAGCCAGTCAGCCAGCAGTGCCCACTGCTCCCAGGACAGCTCAGCTGTAGCCAGGAATGAGGACTGATCTCTCCACAAAACTGGGGTTGAAGATAAATCACAGAATACCAGTTTGGAAGGGACCTCGAGGATCCTACGGTCCAACCTTTCTCGGCAAAGCATGACCTAGACTAGATGTCCCAGCACCCTCTCCAGACGAATCTTAAAAGTGTCCAACACTGAGGAATTCAACACTGGCTCTCCCTCCCAAAGTGTCCATTTCCACACTCAATTAAGTATCATTGTCAAACTTCATCAGGATACACTTAATCCCATCTTCCAGGTCACTTATGAAGATATTAAACAGCACTGGGCCCAATACCAGTCCCTGGGGGACCCCACTAGTGACAAGCTGCTAATTGAAAAAGGGTAAAAAAAATCTTCAGGGACAGAGCCATACGGCCTTCTCACAGACCCATGGACAATGTATTCACACACACTATCTGAAAGAGAGTCTTTAATGCATCAGTGAGAAGCTTCTCATCTCTAATGCTCATGTGAGATCAGTGAAACCACCTGGAGCGGGACCAGGAGAAACAGGTTGAAGGGAGGAGTACTGTAGGAGGAGAAATAGAAAACAGAAAAAAAAATAAAGTGGGGAGGTAAAATGAAAACTGTGGTAGAAAAGGATGAAAAAGGTGCGTACAAGGAAAAGGGTGAGAAAACTGTGTGAACAGATCACTTCCATCCTGCCCTCAGCAACCAGCCACTCCTGATCAATATTCTGTGCCTGCCAGCAGCTGAGGGCAAAGGCTTTAAGCCACCTGTAATGAACTGTTGCACTGTGATACGACTAATGGGAAGTTTCTTCTTCACTTCAGGGATTTTTTTGCCTGCATATGGCTTGTTTTCCTTATAAATTTGATCTTAACAAGTGTAACTAAATGATATTCATCTTGCTCACCTATCTGCATCTAATCCTTTTTAGCCTTCTTCAAAGTGCTTTTCTTCAGTGATATCTGTCATGGGGTTATAGGGCTGAATTCTGCATTCTGGTTTAAAGTGTTAGTTTGTAAATGCTTCCTTTTCCAATCGATTTTTTTTTCTTTTCAGCTCCTGCATCCAACCTGCATCTTCCCATTTATTTTAGGTAACAGTTTAATATCACTTTATTGCATTTCCTCTCTAGGCTAGTCATAACAGTAGCTATCCAGAAAAAAACAAAACAGAGCAAAAAATATCCCAACACAATAATAAAACTTACTTTAAAAAATTTCTTTAGCTCTCATGCTAATGTCATATAAAAAGCTTTCATATCAGCAATCATTTCATTACTCCTTCTGTACCATGGTTTTACCTTTTATTGATGGGGATGACCAAAACTGCATAGACTGTTTCCAAACCCTGATATATGCAATACCTTCTAATTATCAAGTTTTATGTTACTGCTCTGCATAGGGCTGATGTTTTCCTGATGTTTAAAGACATACTTTTTCCTCTCTATTTCAATGGCATATTAAAATAAAAACAAAAACAAACACAAAAAAAATCCCCAAAAAAATCCAACAAAAAAAAACACTTGATGAAAAATTTTAATATTTCCCTTCAATATGAGCTACCTTCTACTCCATCTTGCTTTTGTCACTATTCCTGTTTCTTATCTAACTCTGGTAGGTCCTTCTAAATTTCATCTTAAACTTCTGGTTTGGTCATTAGTAACATTGACAATACTGTCTCCCAATGGTTAATGACGATCAAGGGAAGAAGATGACATCTGGTTTAGCAGAGTGACTATAACACTGTTTATTTTAATTAAGAAGGGAGCAGCAAGACTATATCTTTTACAAAAGATCGAAGAAGATGCATTCTGGTGAAAAATATTAAATCAGTGGAATCTGAAATGAAGATTAGCTATGAAAGCAAATACATCCTATCAGGATGTACTTCTCTCTGTGGCGGATGCAACCTGAGACAGAAAAAATGCAGGAAGACAAAATCCCTAAGCAGGTAGCCTTAGGAATATCTACAGCTAATCAGCCAGGAGAGCTGGCGAGAGAAACCCCTTGGATTAAATTAAACTGAGTAAGCATGTTCTTTTCTTTAATTTCTTGACCCATGTCTTTTATAAACATTGGCAGCTGTGTTGTCAATTCTGTTTAAGTAAATCTATTCTTTTCACTCACTCCCCACTATTTTACCTTAACTTGGCTTGAATTAAGACCAATTTTGGCTGACAGCAAAGCATTCCTTCCCTGGGCGTTTGCACGAATTTACAAACCAGGGTAGTGGGACACCTTAACCAGGTACATCAGCTCCCCCTCCCAAGTGCATTTCCCAGCCTACCTGGTGGGTTAGGGACCCCTACGAACCATAAGCCAGGACATGTCCTGGTCTCAGGGGGTCAAAAGAAAGGATAGACACTAACAAGAGTAAGCCAAGAGGCCTTTCTAGCATGCAGCGAGATGTTAAAGAATATGCCAGAAACAAGCCAGCTCTGCGTGATACCTCTGTAAACCTGAAGTGGATCATCCAGCACCAACATCATTTCCTTAAATTCCTATTTAAGTGCTTGAAAGCATATACTTCAGTGCCAGAGCATCCAAATTCAGAACAGAACACTCACTATCTGTGTTTCTGTGTGAAATTATCCAGGATCAAATCCCAGAGATGTGCAGGAGCGATTGTAGCCTTTCTTCTTACCAAAAGCACCCACAAATATTTAATGGAAGCACACAGGGCTGTAAAGAAATAGCACAAGACAGACTTGTGTTTCATATCTGTGGAAGAGACTGTGTGCCCAAAACGTATTTGTGTTGCCCGGCCTTGTTCAGAGATCTAATCAAAGTTATTTACATCTCCCTGCAAACCTGCACTCGCACGTATCCCATGACAATCACAGCTATTGAACAGACAGACCAGGAATTTATATGTTTAGACTCGAGCAGAGAATAACTCAATTTTTAGGAGGAAATATGTATTTTGTTTTGATTCTAATTGGAACGAGAACCTGCTGTTTAGGGAACAAAAAATACCTAGGAGGAGAAATTACTGTTCCACATGTAGCTATGGGACCTACATCTCACTTGGCTGACTTCCTTCGAGCCCTCTTCAGGCCATGGGCACTGGCATCTAGGGCTGTCCAGTGCCCAGGCACCCACCTCCCCTCTGAGGCAGAGAAAACCCACCTGGTAGCTGGAAGGCAGCTGGCATGCTTCTGGTCAAGTCCAACCAGGGATTTGGTTGTGCAACTTTTGTGCATTGTTATACAACTGGACAGACTGCCACTTGGGAGTTTCAGCAATCTTCCACTGGATTTAAAAAGAAAGAAATATTTCTTTTTTATTATTATTTTTTATTCTGTCTGACCAGGTTGTAGCATACAGGCTGGATTAAGATAAATCTTTGCAATATGTCAGTTTGAATAATGCTCTGAAGCCAAACATCTGGAAATGCATATTTTATCAGTGTAGCCTGTGTCAGACAAACTAATGTTGATACTTTAACTGTTCCTACCCTTATTTCCAAGACCTGGATCATGTTATGGGAATTGCAGTGCTCATGGCAAAATGACTGATATGAAACTGCAGGAATTTTAAGCCCTTGGGGTGTAATGGTATGCTTTAGTAATCTGATGCAGAACTGAACTTCATGCTGATTAAGCAGAGTGGCCATCTTAAAATGATTTCCAGAAAACATTTAACTTCTAAAATGCTTTTTTGTTACAAGAACTTTGTGGAGGGAGCACAGACTCCCCTTCTGGCATGAATTAATAGTGAATTGGTTGGTGTGTTAACAAAAGCACCCTCGTCCTCTTTGTCCCTCCCTTTGGGCATCCCTAATACAAATGCATCACTAGCTAGCCCGCTCTTTCTGACAACATAAAGAGGCTCTAACTTGAAATTATTTTGCTTCACAGTGTTACCCTCCCTTCTCTCCTATTTTTCAGGTTAGACAGATTATCACCAATATTACAACTTGATACATGAAAGGATGTTTTTACCATTTCAGTTCAAGGTAGAGGACTGAATCACTGGGTGATTAGGGACCGGACACCCCTCTTGACAGCAGCCTATTCAAATGTCCTAGGCATGTCTCCTACGACACTGTATATGCAATACATCCTGCAGTTCAGTGAATACAGAGGCAAATGAGAATTTCAGTAAGTAAGTCCTACAGGTTGCGAGTTAAATGACCCAATCAATACATACCAGCCTCGTAGATAGGAAGATACACTTTCTCCTCTAATGAACATACCATTAATGTCTCCACTAAGCAGAACATGATTTTCTACTACTAATCCAATGGCCCACTCCTAAAGAACATTTTATGATTATATTTCAAACCTTGATCAGCAGGGCAGCCCAAGTCTTGGCACTAACATAAAGAGTGACGATAAATTGACAAAAGCAGGGTGTAACTTTTCAGGATCCCAGGCTCCATCTAAATTTACTGTCTGTTTGCTGAGGCTTTGTGACTAATGGTAACATAAAATATTTTAGTTAACTGGCAAAGTGAGGACTCAGAATGATTGAGAAATACTGTAACTGGCTGCTCTGATTTAACAATAAATGCCATTAGCAGTAATTCACTGAATAGCAACTCTATAGGCTCCAATCATGTCAAAGTTTAGCTAGAAACAAAGACTGACTAATCTTGGCAAGTGCCAGACTTTGCCATGCTTCCTGATGGCTGCTTGAAGACATTGCAGAACACAGCGGGCTGTGCACAGTCATACCTTGAGAAGGATTGGAATGGCTTTTTTATCAGCAATAACTCTTTTCTTCAGCTGGAATGACATATGCAGTATATTTATGTTTGAAAGCAAGCAACGTTCATCTGCTGCCTCCAGTGAGGTGAGCTGCAGAGGACCTGGTGATACAGCACTACCGCAAGCTTCAGTGCTCTATTTTGAATTTGACTCTCCAGGGGAAAAACAGTGTGGAGTCTGCTGGAATGTTTTGGACCCCTAAAAGGGTTACCTTCTCTTCTCCTGCTCCCTGCCCCTTGTGAGGCATCTTCGTCACATATCCACAAGTGTAACAATATAATCATGTAACTCTATACTAACTGAGCACACCAAACTGTAGTGAATGGATTATCCTATTTTTATATGCAATATGCCCTTGTGTGAAGCACAAATTTAATGGCATTATGCTTTATTGTAAAGAGGAAGAGTCATTGTTCCCATAAGTTATGACGAGGGACATTATGTCATAAAGTTGCATCTTTAATTATTATATTTATAAATCCATAGCGAAACAGGCTATTACAGAGGTCACTACACAGCATCTTCATTGGAACCTCTAGTATCTGTTTCAAATAATTCCATCATTCTTTTTCACAGCACCATGATAAAAAACTACTACCTTCTCATATGCATACAAATTTGGGGTGAATTTCATAACACTGTGTTGCTTCAGCTCAGCATGTCTGGTACTGAGCTACAATTACAAAATGTTGCTTCACTGGTTTCCTGGTCTTGGGCATTTCTAGCACATGCTCTGCTATATGATTTGATACAGGTCTGTTTTCTGGTGTTTAACATGCATGTAGACCAAACATGCTGTACTTGACTCATTGACTTGTCCAGCTTGTTTCAGCCTCATTGAATGTGCACACAAAGCTTGCATGACTTTTTTGTAAGGGAACAAAGCTGGGTCCAACACAAGGAAATGGTCAAATGCATTTTCCCCACGAGAAATGTGCTGATCATTTGCTCAAGTTAACCTAATGAACCACTGGCTGTTCATAGTCACACACAGCCAGACACTTCTGCTAATGTGGCGTTGGTCAAGCAGCACATGAAACATCAGGCATCTGAGCAAGTCATTTCTGGAAACAGCAGAATACTGGTCTTTCAGAATATTCAGATATTGAATAGCAGTGAGCTGTCAGTTAAAGCTTCAGGATAACAGTAATGAGGATTCTGCTTAGGAGAGGGGGGAGTGTTGTTTCACAGACGTGAGATGGAAGAACACTGTCAGCACTCCATGCATAAATGGTGGAACAAGAGAAAGGGGAGTACTTAACAAAGCACATGCAATACTGGAAAAATAACACAGTCATTATTTGAACCTATTAGACATACATTCCAACAAAAGAAAATGGCTTTTTATTCCCAGACTGGTAGCAATGTAGTCATTCATGCTCATCATATTTCCTATTTTCATTAGAGGAGAACCATTCTGCATGCAAGTCATTACAAATAAAACTTCAGGCTCCTAAAATACGTTTATCTCACAAAAAGCTGGTGTTAGATAGTTTAATCCAAGTATGTTATATGTGAAATAAATACAATACATCTTAATTTGATAGTTTGCTATGTGATGCATTTTTAATAATGCATTTTCATTAAATTTTACTGTTTCAGTTATCTGAAATAAGTGTGCAGATACGAGATATCTGATCTTTTCCTCAGAGCTGAATGACAAAAAACACTTAAACAGGTTATTTTGTTTACAAACCTTGAAATTATATTTTGAAAAGGTGGCTGATGCTCCAGCTTGCTCCTCCCTCAAAAACTCATTCTTCAGAGACACATTATATCTCTCTTATATTTACACATCCTCTTGCCTGTCTCACTTACCCACCCTCAAACCTTTAATGACCTTTCCTCCTCCCCGGACTTTCTCATAGTAAGTCCACCCCACATTGTGTTGCAACTTCCACAAAGGCTTTTTTTTCTGTGAGTAGCCATACCTCTTTGTCCCTGTTCCCAGACAATTTGGAAAGCACATTTGGACTCATCGGGATTGAATCATAGTTTTTTATGCTTTTGAGCCTAACCTCAGAAAAATATCTATCTTACAGGTGTAATGTTAATATTCATTGTTTTACAGGTGCAAGACATATGATTTTATAGAAGAAAAGCTGCACTTTCATACTGTGTAAGTCCACCTCACTATTTAAACAAGTTACATCTTATTTCAATGCTAAGTTGTAGCAGCAAACTCCCAGTTGCCATTTCTTATTCTGGTTGCAAAAGAGGCAGAGCGGTAGTGTGTGTTGGTTTTGGGGTTGGTTTGGGTTGTTGTGTTGTTTTGGTTTTGGCAGTTTTTTGGGGGGGAATGACTATGTTGTTTAAAAACCCTTTTTCTTTATTGTAAAGATATAGTGAAGTATTAAAGAAATAATTGCTAAGAAATGACAGTTCCACACACACACACACAAAAAAGCTCTTACAACAAAGGGTTTAGTTGAATAAGACTTTCTGCTATAACGGCTGCTTCTAGGTCACTGACATCCCTTAAGCAAATGTGAGGCAAAATTGGTTTACAGTGTGAGTGGAGATGTCACAGAATTACCAAACCAGCATCTCATGGCCCAAGCAGTGTTCTGGCATGCGAGGTTATTAGGTAGACATGGGGAGGGAGGGCGGAGGAAGCTAGAGACTTGCCTACTTCAGTTGCCAGAAAGCTGTACATTGTATAAGCCCAAAAGAAACCCTATTTTGGGTTGCTTCAGCTGATGTTTATATCTATCCTCTGGTTTATAGACTGTCTCTCTGCCTCACAAAACTAATTTTTTGTGCTTTTAACTGTAAGTGTATCTAATTTGATCCCTTAGATATATAGGTTAACTGTGTCATGGCTATGAGGTGGATTTCTGGGGCAATTTGAAAAATTAGGACCAGATCTTTTTTCAGAAGGCTATTCTGTTGGTACCTGGTTAAAAAGCCTAGTGTGATATTGCCTGATCTCTTTTGTAAATGCAGTTTTAATGGAAGAAAAAAGAACAGCTGAATGGAAGGCATGAAGTTTACAGCTCCTGCTTTCATGGACTTCCATTTAGGAGCATGCTAATATGGCTATTGAAATAAGCTGTTAAATGGGTCACTAAAATTTTATAATGCTTCATTTAAGAAAAATCTTTTTTTCCAGGATTTTCCTCCAGGAAAAAAATCAAAGGGGAAATGGATGCATGACTTTTGGATGTAGAGAAAATTAAAGAATCAGCATCTTCACTTTTAAGGTCTTCTCAGTAATTACATTCAATGCAACTTGAAAGAAAAGATTTCAGGAGTATTTGTTCAAAATTAAAGGGAAAATAGATTTTTTAATTTATGCATTCCTATGCTGCTCTGTTCTGCTAATGTATGAGGACAAAATTAATTGCATAGGCTGGGAAATGGATTGCTTGGATGCAATGTCCTAGCTGAATGAAGGTAAAGTTAGGGCTTTCATTCTTCGTTATTTTCATTGCCATGAGTATTGTGTGTTCAGCTACCCTTAAGCCAAGTGGGTGTAAAATGTCACTGCTGTCAACGTGTATTCTGATTGGGTACACAAATGATAAATGAATTTGAGGTAGTTACAGGCATCAAAGGATGCTTTGTGCTCAGATCCTGTTAACACCTATATGTATGTTCATCTGATGCAATTACCTGAAACACTACCACGCCCTCTTGTGTAAAGTACTTGCAGGAAGTGGGCTGAGCTGAAGACGTAATAGGAATTTAGGTACAGCTACTTCCTGAATCGGAAGCCGTGAGTGTCGTAAACGATGGGATGTCCTATAATGCCTCGTGTTTTCTCTCTTGAAAGCACCTACCTTGAAAAAAGATACTTTCCAGGCTGCTTCCCTGAAAAGCAAAGCTGAAAAGAAATTAGCAAAAGTAATCCTTTAACATGCTTCTATCGCTGGGCCTAAAAACGCAGGTGACAATCTCACCCCTCAGACAGCATCCATAGTAATGTAAATACAAAAGCTACCCCCAAAAAGAGTGGTGAGGCATGAATATGCGAATGGTCCTACTTATCTCTCATGTACAGCTACCATTGCCTTTTATTTCATGGTCAGCTAATGCAAATCTGCATTTCAAAGAAACTAGTAAAACTTCATGAAACACAGAATTTGCTTTATTTAAAATCAACTCAGTTGCCTTTTTATAGTATCAGCTAAACGTATTAAAAATCACACAGACTGACCTCTTACAAAGAGAGCAATTACTTGAAAAAGTAACTTACCATGAACATACATGGCTGTTCACACTCTGAAGAAGTCTCACTTTTTCTAGCAGAAAGCACTTACCGTATCAAAATAGCTATTATAAAATAATCTGTGATGGACTTCTTAACATAGAAAGGGAGCTAGAAACTTTCCCACTTGCTTTTTAGCAACAGCTGGTTTGCAGTGGACAGTGTGGCTTCCCAGCTCTTAGTATGAATATTCTTCTTTCTTTTTTGCAAAAGGCTGCTTAGGCAATCTCACCAGCAAAAATGGCATTCATAAAACAAAGTGCTACATTTGTACAATGTGTATCCCCGTCTTTGGAAATCTAAGCCTTTAACCTGTTTGTATAATACCCCAGGAGGCAGACTGATACAGAGAGAAATAAATGAGCAACACCACTTTTCACTGAAATCTAAGTCTCACCCTCCTTGATTCATCACTCCGTTCTTCACTGAGCTGTGTAGTCACCTGCATGCATCCTAAGTGGGAGTGAAATACTGCTAAATTGAACTTTCCTATGAGTTTCCACTACTTGCAGCTTCTTTCTGTATCTACTTTATAAAAGCAGAATTGACTGCACAAGAGATGCTTTGTACTGGCATGTTGCTGGTAATTTCTGGGCTGTCTTGGGCTTCCCTGAGTTTCTATATTTGCCTGCTGGATCTCATCATATCCCCTCCTCCAGAAAAGGAGGCTGCTGGTGAAGCTGGTTGGCCATTCCTAGTCATTTCACATTGCTTCAGATGTTTTGTTGTTTCCTCACTGAAGAAAGGGGCATATCTCTCAACTGCCACGTGGGATGGATTTAGTGCCTGCTCTGAGTAGTGCTTTGGAGAACTGAGAATAACCTACATAACCATTATGTGGCAGGCAGTTTACGTACTACTTGTTTAACTCCAAAGTAAATCTCCACTCTGTTTCTCTGTCCTTACACAGTGTTCTGTGGATGGTAGTTTTGAGGGAACATTAGTGCTCCTACCTGAGTGAGGAAGAAGCACTGCTGCTCAGGGATCTTCTAAGCACTCATCTGGAAGCTGGTGATGGCTGACTCCTCACTGAGATGATTCACCAAGAAAATAAGCTTGCTTCCAGGGTGACAGCAAGTAGGAGACATCAGTAACATGTTCAGGGCCATCTTAAAGGGTGATCCTCCAGGACTGAGGTCTTGGACCATCCCTATTCAGCACTCAGAAGATTATCACTCTTGCTGCAACACGATTGCTGTGTAGGATCACAGCTGATATATGTCTGACATGGAGGAATCAACAGCATATGTGCAGCAACATCAGACCCACTGTCCATGTCTGTGCACCATGGGCCTCCCTGTGACATCGCTGCCACTGCTTGAAGGGGACCAGCATACACTGATATGCCTTGTTGCCACAACAGCTGTGCATATACAAGCATTTTTTGCTAAAGAAAAATGAAACAGAATAAGGAACATGCCTCACTACTTGTGAATTCCTACTTCAGTCCATGCATATGTGTACAGTAAGAAATAGCAATCAAATTCTGCTGTAACATCCTATCCATTTTTGTCAGCTCCTTTAGAGTTTTATGACTAACTGCTGAATTCCTGAATATGTATGGGTGGCTGCTCGACTTTTGGTAAAGGTTGGACTTCACTGGGTTTCCAATTGGCTGTACAAATCTTCTTAAGTTTCTAATACCTAACTTCAGTTTGCTACACTGTGGTAGAGGAAGTGTTAAATCTTCCATATGACCAGTGTCAAATTCCTTGTTATTGTATCTGCTATGCTCTCTGCAGAGACTTTAGTACTAAAGCCATAGCCTTGTACTGTCAATTTTCTGGCAAGAAGCAAGCCAATTTGCATTTAATAATTGAAAGACTGAGACTGAAAACCAGCAGATATCAAGCCAGTTGTGATGTGGTCGGGATCAGTTTAGTCTACAATCTGTTTACCATTTGGTGCTTTCGTTCTACCTGATTAATAAGCCATCCAAAGGAGGGAAGCTTTCACATGAGTCCATCAGAAATACTACATAATATCACAGCACCAGTGTTTGAATAGATTTCTTTTCAAACAGAAAATTTGAAAGATTCAAGAAAATTCAAGATTCCTGGTACAGAAAACAGCTTCTTTAACCACTAGATTGATTTTCCATTTAATGTGGAATAACTTATGTCACTTGATGGTCTTTAGGGACCTTTTCACAATAATTCACTTGACAAGTGAGGCACGTAAGCTTTGCAGGATTTATAATTGATCACTGGTGCTATTGTGAACATGATGGAAATACCATACATAACATAAATACTTTTTGGTGAAAAATATTATTGCTTCATAATCAGGTATAGGTGTTAGTCTCTGATTTGGCATCGCTTTGACATAATGAGCCTTGGTTCTGCATACACTGAATATAAATATAATGATGTTTTCATAAGGGTTCCAGACGTCGCCTGTATATGAAATGTAAATACTGTGTTCAATCTTTAGCCCTTGAAATCGGGTGTGAAGGAGAGATTCTGTTTGGGCCTAAATACAGGCAAGCTTTATTTGGGACTATATTCCTATGGAAGCACAGCTGTTCAAATGCTCTTAACACCCAACAAAGACAGCATTGTTCTGTGGAAATGCGTTTGCTGGAGTTGGTGGGGCTCTGGCCAGCTGTAGGTGGGACAACGGCAACAGCAAGAGCCTCTTACCCACCAGTCCACTCAGTGATGCCTAGTGGCTTCTCACAGTGATGATGGACTGCATCTGGCCAGTGGAAGGAGCAACAGGGAACGAAGACCTTGCTCAGACACAGTGTGTGGTGTGGATGTGCACTTGCACTCCTGCAGCTGGCAGAGGAAAGCCTGTAATGATTCTAGCTAGCATAGGTGGCTGGTGTGGCCTTTGAGACTCCACTAGAATCACTTCAGCAGTAATGCTGTTATTTTAATTATTGATTTAAGGCAACGAAAAAAGTTCATGAGCAACTGGACTTAGACGCCCATAAAAAAAACCCCAATGCTCACACCTATACTGACTATTATTCATACACCATTTTCTCAGATACTTATGACATGATCTTCATCTGGTTACAAAATGGCAGAATTTGGGGACAATACCTTGATTTAGAAAGAAAGGGAAGTCAGTGGTGTGGAGTACAAGGTATAGTACATCTTAGCCTTTTTGTATTCATACCTGGATTCTATACAATGAACCACAGAGAGGAAAACCTGTTGTAGAAATCTCAAGCTAGCTGGCAATTGCTGGTCCCTGGGAAGCTGTTCTGTCTGGAGAGTTGCCTATAGCCACAGATACAGAAAAGAATGCAGACAAAAAAATTTGTCTGTTTCATGTCATTGCATCATAAAATTTGTAACCATGCAGCATTTTCTGAAAGATTAAAATCTTGGTAAATTATTAAGAAGAACTTAAAAGAGGCTGTGCAACAATATTATCTGCTGGCACTGATGTCACAGTTGGAAATTTCACTAGAGAATTATAAATCCTCCTGAGGTATAGGTCTAATACTAATCAAGAGGAATGAATAGGTTATTACAAAATAGTAACAAGGATTTCTTGTCCATTTATTGGAAATAGTCTTTATTTTTCTGAGAAATAATATCAGGCTAGATGGATCACTAATAAAATCTGTGGTAGTAACAGTCATGTACCTGCACAAAAAATAAGGCTTTGTTTGAGAATAATATCTGGTTGCCAAGGAGGTCTTCCTTTGTATTCATTTTTATAGTTACTGAGTCTGCACCAGAAGAATGTCAAGATTAAGAGAGTTTTCCTGTAGCTCAGCTAAGGCTATCTAGAACAGAGTCATCACCAGTTTGTAAGAGTGCTAGTTGGGAGGGTTTATTTGTTTATATTCCAGAGACACTGTGAGGGTGGTGAGGCACTGGCATGGGTTGCCCAAAGAAGTGGTAAATGCTCCATCCCTGGCAGTGTTCAAGGCCAAGTTGGACAGAGCCTTGGGTGACATGGTCTAGTGTGAGGTGTCCCCACTCATGGCAGGTGGGTTGGAACTTGATGATCTTAAGGTCCTTTCCAACCCAAACTACTCTGTGATTCTGTGATACTAACACAGTCCCTCTGTCTTTCTTCCAGCAGAGGTTAGACTTCACCTGGAGTTTTGATTCTGCTATTACCTCTGAAGTAAGGAATTTATCCTTTGAGTCCAGCTGGCTCAGGCTCTCACCTGGCACAGCCCCTGTTTTGCAGCCCAGACAAACCTGCCATCACATTTGCAACATAAGAAAAAAAAACATAAAGTGTATTAGGAGATGAGGAGAGGAGAGTTGCAGCTATGAGTGGAGTATGTATCTCCCCTTCTTGCTGCTGTTTTCCCGCTATCATATCCAGAGGCTAAGCTGTATGACTCAGCTCCCTCCCGCACATTTCTGTTTCTCTCTTTCCCATCGTTCTTTCATTACATAAAACGAAAAGGGAACATTGTAAGGTCAGTCCTTCCTGTTGACATTAGCTGCAACACCTAAGGGGATGGAAATACAGAATAGAGTCTCTGTTGTTTTCAGTTTTCTGTATCCTCTATTAGTTTCAGTCAAGATAAGCCATAACACCTTTAAGAATATAAAGGTACAAAGTTGAACTTCTATGTAGATGTTTTCAAACATAGCTTATTTTCCTAGTTTTTATGGACTGCCTGTGGTTTTGCAAATTGCCTTAGTTCTTTTGATTGATAAACCTGTAGATCAGCCAATTGGTCTTAAACTAGTCCTCTGCTAGGAATGTCTCATGTTCCACTGTAAACAACATGATCAGCCCTATGAAACTCACAATCTCTATCTTATTTTTTGGAACTGAAAGTAGATATAGTGGCTTCAAATTTGTGAGTTTGAAACAATATGGTCTATTATAAAATTAAATTAAAGATGTGGGAAATAAGATTACTTAAATGCACACACAAATTGATAGAATTAAAATTTCAACAGGGTTATGAATAAACATTATTCCCTGAGTTTCCTGAAGTTTCATTGCAGCAGTTACTTTTTTCAACACTAAGACCACCTCTGATTATCTGCTTCATACCCTAATGTATTTCATACTGGATTAAATCAACCTCTGTATAGTATTTTCATTCTTTTCCCAAAAGACATCTAAGAGACATCCTGCCCCTCAGTGGGGTTTTTCGATTTGTTTCTAGAAGTCTCAGTTATTTATGTATACCTAAACTGTACTGGTGAGTTGGCATCAGCAGGGAAACAGCTTGCTTGAGAGAAGCACCTAAGTGAAACTTCAGCAGAAAGTCCCTGCTGAAAGCAGTGTCACAGAGCTTGGGCACACTTGTGGTGCAAGATAGAGAAAACAGTGACTTCTCAATGCTCCTTAGTGGCTATTTGTGCTGAGACCATCCAGGGCACCTTCATGAGCTCTTTTGTACAGTACCAGACAGCTGAGCAGTCAAATGAAGTGCTTTCCTCCTTCCCTGCTCACTGCTCTCAACCTCTTCCTCCCTTCTGCAACAACAAGGCAGGGCACCAGGATAGGGATCCACTCTGGCTGAAAATCACCAGGCTTTTTAGCTCAGTGCATTTTTATCCGGAGCTGTCTGGCTGCTCTGGTTAGCTTGTAAACAATACAGCCACACCAGCTGGGGAAACACAAGAGGAGAAAGAAATGGGCTTGGGAGATTGTGGAGCAAGATGACTCTGTCCCTTCCCGCAGCACATCCCTCATGACACCTAGAAACACGCAATGACATTGGGAAGCGCTCGCTGCTGCTTCATGCAAGATCTGAAATGTCTCACCTAAGTGAGACAGACTGATTCCCACCTTTTATTATTTTACAGCAGTGTTTTATTTATGAAAGGAATATATAATTGTTTATTTTTTATAGTAACCTTCCTACCACATCTTTATGCAAGCCAACAATTATCCTGTTTTAACCTTGCGGTTTTGTTCCTCAGACTTCCTAGATAATATACGTCAATTATCAGATGGAGATTTAGGTATTTGTCATTCAGGAATGTGACACAAGAAACCCAGGGCCACAGTGTAGCTACATTGCCATGATCGCCATTCTGCAATCAGACACCAGTGCAGTTCTGTGTGAGAGCTTACCCAAGTGGAGCTGATTGCAAAGTTAACACCTAAATTTACCTATTAGAGTACATAGCAGTGGCAAGGTCCTGATGAAGACACTTTAGCCAAACATCCTTTTTCTCTGAATTTTCTGATTAAATAAGAATGGTTTGGCTTTTCGTTGATTATACAATTTATTGCAAAAATAATTTTCCTCTCATGAAAAGTCAAGGTTGTACTGATGATGTATGACTAAGAAAAAGTCCTTTTTTTTTTGTCTTCCAGTTACTTCTTTGACACTCTCAAGAGCTTTTGTTTTTACAAAGACCTAAATCTCTGGGGAGTGGGTAGTTTGTCACCTTTGGGTGAGCAGGGAGAAGTGCCCTTAGGCTCTTGGAGAGGCTGATGTTCTCTCACCACTCATTGCATGAACCAGATCTCATATGGATCCCTCCTGTCTGGTGGTATTTTGGTCTAACTGCTTTCAGGTTTTAAGAATTTGAATAAAAATACCTTTCTGACAAGGAGAGTGGCATATGCAATGCCTGCAGTGAACGTGCCTAGGACAAGAAGTTGTTGCTGTGGCTAAACTGTGAACTTGGTAGTACAAAGTGAGACAGGGCAAGAGGGAGGCAGCTTGTCTTTTGTCATCCAAACAACTTTCTGCAGATGGCTCCTCTACAAATAAAGAAGTATTGCAAAGACGTAGATTCTCCAAGCAAACAGCAGCTGAAGTAGTTTTCAGATGAACATCATCAGAGAGAAGGTTTTGGTGAAGCAGGGGAGAGCAGCATCAAGGCACCATCTGCAAGTTCTCGCCCCACCACAGCAAAGGGGTGGGTCAGCAAAAGGAATGGATCAGCCCAACCTTCAGAGATGCTGGGATGTGCACTGTTTGAGCCAAACCTGGATTCCTGCCCCGCATTCAGGACACAGCAATTGTGACCACAGTGAACAGTGGTGCAGCCTCTTTTCCAATAGATGAGGATAAAGTTTCACACTGCTCCACCACATCCTATATGTGTTGGATATAATAAGGGGATTTTTGTTTGATATGTGAACAATATCGTTGATTATTGTTGGCTTTCCAGATTAATTTCACATCCCCTTCCATTCTTCATCTCCAATAATGTTTTCTTTGTTTTATAGACTTGATGCTTTTACAGTATAAACTTGGTGTTTGCTAGGAGGAAGTATTACATGACAAAAGTATTTAGTTTCCCAGGAATCTAGATGAAAAATCAATCTAATACGCTTCAGTATTTATACAAGAAAGAATCCCTAGAAAATTAAATAGGCCTTTTTTCTTGCCAGTAGCACCTAAAAAAAAGTCACAGTAGGGTTCTTCTTCTCATTGATATCCCAATGGAAAGATACTTCATTATTGCTTTTGTTACTGTAGTTATCAGCATGCAATCTGAATAATTACAACAATATACTTCAGCAAACTACAAATGCTGAAAAGAATTAAGTGTAAAAATATCTAGATAGATAGCATTTTTTCCTTTGCATAGTGTAAAAGAAAGTTATAGGAACCACATCTATTTACTTTTCCAAACCAGCTGCTCGTAGTATATTAAAAAACCTCGAGAAGTAGTTGCTTCACAAATACTTCTCTCAGTCAATATCTAATAGAAAAAAAAACCCCACACTTACTCACCCAAGTACCATAAAAGAAGCCAATCTTAAAATGATCAGGCTGCATGAAGTTCATTATCCGATCCAGTGACTTTTTCATGAGAATCAGCCTATTTATAGTATGGTGCAACATATCAGCTACCAAGAGCATGCGTATAGTAGTATTAAACTCAACAGAAAAAAACCCAACATTTTGTAGCACATTAGTGAGATTCCATTTGTGTGTGTTCCTGAGAAATGGCTCCCCTGCAGTTGTCTCAGCATTTACTTGCCAGACAAGACCCATTTACTGCTTCATTTATTGATATGCAATGGAAGTTATAGAATAAGTATCATATCAGTGAAGCTAAAACAATAATTCATGAGGTTCTTAGAGACATAATGTCTGGAGAGTCTAAACCAAAACTAACTCCAGGAGATGTTTATGAGTATTATGAATGAAGTGGAAAAAAAAAAACCAACAACAAAAAACAACCCCCCCCTAAAAAACCCCAACACCCAAGAGTGATAACTTGATGATGGGATTTTAATTTAATTTGAAGTAATGCAACCAAACTGCATGAGGGAAAGGAATGGAAGGAACAATCAAGTCTCTTAACCAACACTATTTTATCCTACCATTAAATTGTTATAATTACCCAGTATTTGACCAGATGGCAAGTAATTTCTAAAGTCAGACCAGGTGTTCAAGAGGCAGAGATAATCACAAAGCTGATGACTGTGGTGAAACTAATTAAAAAGTGTGTTGCAGTGGCACAGTGGTGCTCTGGAGAGAGAATGACCAAAAATAACAGGATAGAAAAGATCTGATGTACTACAACAATGTGATTTGGAAAATAGTGAGCAAAACCAAACAGAATTTAATTAATTTAAATTATCAAGTTCAGAGGAGCACTCTAATAAACTATTAGATAATGCAATCTATTGTGGGCTTTCTGGGATTTTGTTTCTGTTTTCTAACACAAAGGGGAAGACAGAAGTGAAAGGCAGAACTAATAAAGCTAAAAACTGTCAACCCGATCAGAAGGGCAAAATATGGGCACAGATGCACATCAAAATGAAATATGGGCACAAAAAGTCCTTTTCATGCAGATGAACGCTGATTACATGGCCACAGCTGGAAATTACAGAGAGCTTTATTCATTAAAGACTAACTACCTTCAATTAGGCTTTGCTTTCATGACAAAACAACAGAGTAGCAAACAAATAAATTGCCATGCTGTGCCTGCATCTCCCCCGAACACGCTGCCCTGCAGCTTGCAGCCAGCACACTTCTGCTTAATAGACACCTTCACCTTTCTCAGACCAAAAATCAATTCAGACATGAGGGAAAACGCATTTAACTGAGGGGGGGAAGCGAACTTTAAAAACAACCCCAGCAAGTAAACACCCCACTATACGATAAGAGAAATCAAAATATCTTATTGCCAGCTCAGTGCACACTAGTCCACCCTGCCGGCTCGGTACTTTGCGATCATATCTGGCTGTCTGCTCTAAAAATGTAAGTGCAAACACTCATGCTGTGCCCATGGCCCTGAGGAGATCACTAATTGGCTCCATGCTATGCCCAAACACGAAACCTGATGCTAAAGGATCCTGGACACAAGTAAAAGCTGAAACGTATTAAAGACAGCTCTCCATGAGGTTTTTCAGTCAACAAAGGGAGGTGCTCCTGGCTGCCCAGCTGGTCATCTCCAGCAGAAGGGGTGCTCCCCTCTATGCCCTTGCAGCCTGCTCCAGAGCCTGAGGACACCCACAAGGAATGAGTGTTGTAACATCCAGAGGCTGAGGAGAGCCTAAAAATCTTCCCCTTCAGTAAGCATTTTTGCCACTACAGAATGATGAAAGTTATGTGCGTCCCTTCACCCTGTGCAGCCACATTTTGCTGATGATGTGTTTTGGCACAGTTGCATGAGGAGTTTTTGCTAGCAATAGCAGCTAGGAATCAGTCACTCTGCTGCTTGGCTTTTATCTCTGAGAGAGTTTTCAGCTGTGTGAGCTGGCCACACTTTGCACTACTAAGGTTTGCAGCTTCATCCCTCCAACATTTTGGAGAGTTTCTCCTTGTGCAGGTGTCTTTGCCTGCAGAAGAGCTGGAGAGTTCTTGGTGCAGTGGTGCTACAATTTGAAAGAGGGACAGGTAGCAGATGGAGTTGATAAATCTGTTGATAGTCCAATTAGTTCTGCCAGTAAGAATTTTGCATTGGCGTTAGTACTAGCATTAACATGTTGCTGGCCTCTCCCTTGATTGGGCTACAGACTGCAGGAGCCCTGCTGCTGCAATCAAGTATTTCTTTATCCCTTCTTCAGAAAGCAAAAGAGTCAATATGTTAATGGCTGTGAAAAATAGGTATCCGTTGCACCTTACTTAGTCATTGATGTCCAGAGTAGAATGAGCTGAAAAACATAGTCTGTTAAAACATTATCTCTCTATCGTTTTTATCAGTTCTCCAACTGACTCAAAAATGGAAGATTAATTAATTTTTAACATTTTTAATCTATTCCTCTTTTTTTCCTTTTTTTTTTTTTTTTTTGACCCCAGATTTTGGAACTTTTCAGTCAACTCTTCTTGTGACATTGACATTGGGAACACATTTCCCTCACTGGAATGAGAAAAATAAAGAACCCTAATTGGAAACAGGAGTGCAGGCCGCAGATAATGGTGCAAGTCTATGGAAAACAGTTTTTTTACCCAGTTGAATATACAGCTGCATTCATTCCAGCAGTGCTTTCTTGCCACAGAACATACACTGCAGGGTATGTAGCTTTCCAAGCGTTTTTAACCTCTTAGGCAACTGATATTCTGGTAAAAATGTCTCAAGGCATTTCATATTCCATGGTTTGCAGTCTCTAATGGATATTTTTCTATGGATGATTATAAGCAAGTAGCCCAAGAACTACAGCTTCTCTGGAAGGTAGTGCAGGCGCAATGTCTTTTACTACTGTGATTATTTTCATCAAGTTCAGAATTTCCTGCACCAGCTCTTGATTCTGTGCTGTCTTCCTGCTGTCATATGTGCCTTTTGTTTAAAATAGCAGGGAGTTTGCTATGTATTGGACACAGACAAATAAAGATAGGTTTTAGGATTTGGAAACAAAAGCTTTTATATGAATTCACTAAGGACACCACGGGCTTGGAGTAAGCATACTGTTAAGTGAAGGAAGAAGAAAATTTCATATTAATCTACATATTTTTAATTAAAAGTTAAAGCCTACATACTCAGCCCTCTGTTCAAGTGTACAGTGACCTGCAGAGGTCTTTAAGGTTCATGCAATCAATTTTTAGTGTTCAACAGGCCTTGCCACCGGCTCACTTTTGCATGCAGAAGTGAGGGAAAGGCCCTTTCCCCTCTGGCTTTGCTGTTCCGTAGTCTCTGCTGCTTATTGACAGGCAACACTTTGCAGAAGGAAAGACTACATTAAAGACTGCTGTCTTCCTTGCACAGGAGAAAGCAGATGTGAATGTAGATTTCCCTCAATCAAGTGTGTGCCTTGACTGTTAAACATAAAGAGGAAAGAAAGTAAAGAAAGCGAATAAGGGGAGACAAAAGGAAAGAGAAGAAAGTGTTTCTTCACTTCTTTTTCATAATTGACCATTACATTATATTAGTGATACACAAAAATATGTTATGACTGTAGCCTGCACGATATACCTGTAGGAACTCTTCTTGTTCCCTTTCATGACCAGATTCAACCCCACATAGGCTTTGGCTTTCCAAATCCCATCCTGTCTTAGGGTCTTGGCAGCATCTGCCCTCCTGAAGGGTTGGCTGCCAAGGCTCACAACCAGGCCAGTGTTGGTATAACCAAGGGCAGCCCCCATCCCATTAAGACAGTGTATCTATATCCCTCTAGGTTTTGTGCCCCTCCTTCCACCTCTTGTACGCTTTGTTTTTATGTCCAAGTTCCATCAGGATCTCCTCATTCATATAGCAGGCCTTCTGCCACCTTTACTTGACTTCCTTCGTGTTAGCATGGACCATGCTTGAGACTGAGGAGGCAATTCTTGAAAATCAACCAGCTCTTCTGGATCTCTCTTCTCTTTAGGGCCGTATTCTATATGACTTTTCCAACTAAGTTCTTGAACAGGCCAAAGAATATCCCAAATAGGGGATATAGAGGTCCTAAGATATCTATAAAGTCTTTGAGGTCATTGCAGGACAGACATGAGGCCAGTATTCACTCAGTTTAAAGTAGTCCCCATGGTCATCTCTTCCTAAGCTCAGAGGCATGGTTTAAGATAACACTCTGTAGTGAATTTAAATAATTTGTCTCAGTATCTACTTTGGATTTCCCCCCTTTCAAAATAAACAGCTAAACAAAATTAGGATATTGAACAATAGAGTTTGAGGTAACTTTTTTCTCCCCATCAGAAAACCTACAGACTTCATGCTGATCCCAGGGTGCTTTCACAAAAATGCAGCCACACTAACATTGTGAATGGCATCAGTCCTGAAAACCTGCTCAGTTGTGACAATTATGTACTATTTAAAATTTAATGCATGATGAAGTACTTCAAAAATGAGGCCCCACATCAGATTTAACTCAGTCCAGGTAGATGTAACCTGCTGTCATATTTACATATGTTAATTCTGCCACAGAATGGAGAAGAGCATCTCAGTAATAACTACACTCATGCTAATAAAACCAAGGTGTCTAGAGGGGATAATTAGTCTATGACCTTGCTGCTTCACAATGAATGACCTTGTCAGATTGAAGAGTAGAAGTGGCTGAAAATGCTCTGGTAGAATGTTTTTCCATTAGAGAATGATTCCAGAACTGGGACATTGCACAAGAATATGTGTATTGTCCTGAAGATTTTGACACAAAATTATTGACGTTGTTTGTTTGAATAATTCTGCGGCTTGCAGCTTAATGTGATCACAAAGCTCTGTTTGAACTCCTGCATCAGGATTTGAAATGCATAAGCTACAATATAAAGTTCAAAGCAAGAAACTAAGAAGGGAGATTTTCAATGAAGTCATGTCAATGTTTCTCACACTTTTTAACTTGCGCTGTGAAAATTTTTTACTTTTCACCCTCAGCATGAAAAAGGAATGAAAGGTAGAATGTTTTTCATTTTTTAACTAGAGGTACTTAAAGGAGTGTATTTTCAACACAAAAGACAGGCCAGCATCTCCTAGACAGGAAAAAAGGTGTCAATTTAATTATTTTGGACTTCTTTTTAATTTATATAATTAAGTCCTGAGATCATAGCAGCGTTCTCATGGTTTGGGAAGAAATACCTGCATTCTCTGCAGAGAAAACAGATGTTTTATCAAGCTCTGAAGATAATCAGCATATTTACATACACACTTTTATGTTTAACTGCCAATTTCTATTTCCCAATTAGTGGTTTATTTGACTGTTATCTTTAGCTAATTAGTACTTATTTTAAGGAGTGAATACAGAGTGGGTTTCATGGGAAAGTAAACTCATTGGCTCCAAGTAGGGAGAATAACTTGATCGCTGAAAGAGAATTGCCCCAGATAATGAATTCCTATGTGTTTTATAATGTAACCTAATGCCTCATGCAGCTACTAAACTCCCAGATGGCCCAGCAGAGGCACATACTCGTCAGGTGACATATTAGCCAATTTAAAAGATAATTAGTAAACACCACTCTTTCTGTATTCTTTAAGCATTAGGAAGATTCACATTCAACTCTTTTATGTACTGGCCTGCAATTCAAAACATATGGAGCAATTCATTCATTTTTTCTAGAGGTGCTGCTCTCACTGACTTCAGCACATACTTGCTAAAGATGCTCCTGGGCATTTTTGCTCATGCAGCTTTGTTTTTCCAAGCATCTTCACTTCCTAAGGTAGTCGCACTGTCAGGGTATCTGCTCTTGCCAATGCCTCTTCCGGGTTTCAGAGTAAGGGCAATTTATTATTATCTTTCTTATATCAACAGTCCTGATGCTTTACATCACCAAGACAGGTAAGGTTCAATTACTGGAGGGTGTCAGTGCTGTGTATGGGTTGGCATTAAGACAACTCAAAAGTTTGGTAAAATTAGCCGCCAAAATCTGGAGGCAGATGAGTAATGTGCAGGAAATGAGGCCAGAGTCCAGTTTAATTCTGAACCACAGAACGGACCTGGCTCCTCTGGGTTCCCATCTTTTCAGACAAGCAGATTAAAACTATTAGCCTCAACAAACTTGAGTACATAACTGTGTATATATCTGAGTCTAGCTTTCCCTTAGGATTCAGGCTGGGAGGCTCTGAAACAGAACAGCCCAACTGCTCTGTTCTGATGGTAAGTAGATCGCTAGAACCCTCTCCCCAACACATTGCAGCCTGATTTCCTAGCCCAAGCAGCAAACAATGAAAGGTGTGAAGTATTGGGCCATGTCTATGGGAAGAATGTGCTGGGATCTGACACTTCTGGATTTCAGATAATTTAGCCTGGATCTGCTTTGCATGCCTCAGGTGCCCAGCCCTATAGTTAATTTTGACATAGTATATCCACATCCATTCCAGCAACTGCTTATAACTTGGAGGGCTTTTAAGTATATATAGGTCAACATACATAGGCTAGATCATAGAATTGTTTGTGTTGGAAGGGACCTTAAAAATCAGCTAGTTCCAATGCCCTGCCATGGGTGGGGACACCTTCCACTAGACCAGGTTGCTCAAAGCTCTGTCCTGGCCTTGAACATTCATCTGTCTGTCAAAAAAATCTGTTAGATCCTTTGATCACAGCTGTTCTTTCCTCCCCTTTTTCTATCCAATTGTCCTTCAGTCATAAACTTCACTTTTTTTCCTGCTTGCTCATACCTCAGTCTCAATTTTCTACCATTAAAATCTTGACAGGACAATTAGATAGGTATTATAAATGGGAAATTCCACTTGAATACATTGTCATCCAACTCTCAGTCTCATATTAGTGCTTATTCATCAGTGTTTAGTAGCAAAACCCTAAGCCCACCTCTGGATCTGTAGTTATTTTATGTTAACCCTTTATATGTAATTTCAGCAGACCCACAACCATCTCCAGCCACTTGCTTTGTAGCATGTGGTTCCTGCTGAGTTCAGTGACATACAGGGGGAGCAGGTGGCAATCCTACTCCTCTTCCCAGGTTCAGAACTTGGGGCTTTGCAAGATGTTTGCATTTCTGGATGGTTTGGCCTCCAGCATACCTTTCTGCACATTGTGCAGCAGAATGCCCGGGAGCGGACCCGGGAGAAGTTG